>JACCGJ010004997.1:0-44609 GCA_013407085.1 Atriophallophorus winterbourni | reverse complement strand
CAAGCTGGGCATTAGAGCCTGTACAGCACTTATCTGCTGAAGATAAATCATGCCGCCGGCGTGCAACTGAAGCAGATCCACTGAGTACTACCAACCACTGTGAGCACTGTGATAGAGATTGTCACTCCCGAATCGAACTGCTTAATCATCCAAAAATCTGTGCATCATGAAAGTATCATGCGCTGATAATGTGCATCCATGGTCGACATCGACAACATACACAAATGAAAGATAATTTTGTCCACAGCTTGCTTGTAGCTTTCTGGAAGATAAAGTGCAATTCAAGTTTTTCAACATTCCCAAAATTGAGATTTTTATTTTCGTGCCAACACAAAGGAAACCTAACGTCAAGAAGCGAGAAATGGATTTTAATAGACTTATGTTGTAATATTATCAGTACTGCTGCAGTAATAACAAGTGGCCGCACTGGTTTCATGTCATTTCAGTTTAAAATTACATTCTTTTATGTAGAATTATCACACGAATATTATAAAACGGCGAGACACCGCCAACGATTATTATGTGAATAAAACAAACTCACATTTGAGTAAGCATCGAATATGTATCATCCAGTTTTGTAACCGAAGCTCTATTTTGGGTTGCTACTCCTCGTTTGCGTGCAGGTGGCCGAAAGTTTCTGTTTCGTGTATCGGAACTGGGACAAACAATGCAGTTCACGTTGTGACGCACTTGAAAATGCCATTTAGTTTGCAATAGAAGCCAACAATGTAATCACGACAGGTCACGACCTTTATTATTTTGCTTCAGCTAAAATAATTACGTGCGCTCACGACGAGTTTAGTATGATGTTCCCAGATCGAATTTATATTGTTTGTCAAGCAATTTTTCCAAAAATTCCCATCATGTTCAAAGTTTTATATTTTCGATTTCGGAATTCTGGGTTTTTCTAAGTTTTCGCGCAGGATATTTAGTAAAATAAGCACTTGAATGCGGTACAAAAATACTGTTTTCTCCCTAAGCTGTTTGTTCACATAGAACTGCTTTCAAAATGGACATTAAGAAATTTCGGTCTAGATACGATGAAAGGGAATATGAACTAAAAGTTAAAATGCATGTTTCGGGTTTAATCGACAGTGCGGCGTAATTAGACAGCCAACGTTTGAATATTTTTTACATACGTTTGAGAAGAAAAGACTGAACATTTACCAAAATTACGATGAAGATTAATAAGGCATTTACAAAGTAAACCTACAGTTCATTTCCCGGTTAGTAATATTATACGCATGAATAAAATCAAATATCTTTTTCGAGTGAACATACGGTTCCATCAACACGGAAAAATGGATTTCGTTGTGTTGCAATATATTTTTTAACAAATTTTGCGGGTTAGAAATATATCCATAGATTGTGCGTCAGGAGAACGAAACATTGTAATAATCGATCAAGTATGTCTGAATTGTCAGCAAAAATGACACTTATGTTGCTCGAAATTATATTTTTGTGATAATTTCACCCTAATTTTAAAATTTTAAAATAAATTATTTCGTTGAATGTTATGAGAAACGAATGAGGATATTTTGGCGCGATTTCGGCTCTATGATCGGTAATTATGAATAAATTTTTGACGAAAGAGTATTTTGGTGGGAAAATGGTCTGTTAGAACTCCAGTGATTAGTTGAAATAATATGTCGAATCCAACAGGCAAATGTTCAACTCTACGGGTTAATTTTACACCTTTTGCCATGATTGAGCAACACCGTCTGCATTGCACCATCAAAATCAGTACGCGGTCTTCACAAGGATTTAAACTATTTATCTAATTTGAGCTGTCTGGAGCACGTTCCTTCTAGCCCGTATTGTCCTTTACAAACGTACTCCTATCACTCGAAGTCCGACGTAATGATTTCAACTCTCCATAGAATAGATGCTTCGTCATTTGATTGCATTTCGTTTTATCATCATCAACGAATCAGTGTAAACAACGCCTTTTTTGTTTATGATCCTGCACTCTCATAGACGTGCAATTGTTATTATTTTGAAACAAGCTATCTTTAAGATCCGAAGAATGACGTATGAACAAAAAACGTTTATATACCTCTTGTATCTTCAGTGTGATCTTTCGCGTTTCACTGAGACATTGAATCATTATATGTGGTAGCTGTTGGCCTCATTCGAACGAAATCGTCTAAAGGTGGTAATAAGTACATCATGTTTGCCGCAATATTCAGTGCTCGTATTATCGCGGAGTTTGTTCGCTCTCGATGTGATTTACGTACGGCTATTAAACCTCAGTCCATTCATGTTGTGATCAAGATGCGGAAGATGAAAAGCATTCATCTTCCAAACGTAGCTTGCGTAAGCGGGACACTGTAATAAACAGTCAGTACAAGTTCAAAAAGCAATCCATTAGCAACGGAAGCTGATCATGCTAATGTGTAAAGATGATGACCTCATGGAAAACACTATTTTGATATTCTTTCGAATCGTTTAAATTAAAGATTTTGCCATTACAGTGTGTGAAATTGTAAATACCTTTATATTCTTGTATTGAAAGCGTACTTCGGAAATAGAGCAAAATGATGTAAATCATAAGTGCAATAAACATACTTTCTCGACACACCAGGGAATTCAAATGCTTTTAAATGCTTTTGAAACCATGTGAGTGTGTCAGCCTCATTGATAAAGAGCCAAATTCATGATGAAATTGAGGGGGCACGCGTTGCAGCAAGCGTCTTCACTCTGTTATCGTTATTGAAATTTTCCGTTAAATAAAAATAGTGTATCATGGTATACACATTACTTGCCATTTTATTTAAAGCTGGTATTTGCGTTCTACTGCTACTTGGTTCTGCTATTTTAGTGGGATGTTTCGTGTTCTAGAACCAATTTCATACAGTCAAAACTCATTAAAACCTATCCACTTCAAAAGAATGTGTAATCTTGTTCTTTTAGCCTACAAATGCCCGATAGCCAAATCTATTACAAGGCAGTAACGCCTAAACCAGGGTTTTAGTCGCAATGTAAAGGACTGGTCTCTTTCTCGAGTTTTAAATTTCCAGAAGGTCGTATGAGAATACGGACTGAATTACTCAGGAATGCAATGTTCGCCAAATGAAAGGTGGTCTGTATACGTTAGCACAATGTTTGGCTTGAATGGACCTAAACAGCCTGCCTTTCTGGTTGTACCTATCCTTTATGCTGATAATGCGGAATGAAGACACCGCCTATTGGAGTACATCGACATATCACATCCACTATCGGATAGAGTAACAGTTCCGGAAAGAGTTCATGCGAGATTGTGTTATTTGAAGCGTAAGTTTATGCTAGTTTGTTGGGAGACCGGAAAAATGTCGAATAAAAGTCAAAGTGGGTTGGAAGCAGTATGCTTTATTTCGTAGTTAAGTGTTAGATAACCTCGAATGCGCCGCGCTCAAGGATGTTTTATTTGGTTCTTGACAGTAGATTATCAAGTCATATAATCCGGTTCAAATTTTCGGTTCCTTATCTTTTGTAGACACAGTGTACAAGGTTGAGCTGTATAGTTTACGAATGGAGTAAAATAAATGACATACACAGACAGCCTCGTACTGAAGAGTGTTTCCATACTTTGCGTTCTCATATAAAGATTTCACACCATTGTAGTCCACTCAAGATTTTGACTCCCAAGTTCCTAAAAAATGAGACAAATTATCCATGCGACATCATTTTCAACATGCGTAAACTGAAATGCATGTTTTTCTTACTTCATTACTGGATTGCAGTGATGTAGGTAATATGTAGACGATACAGCTTTGGTTCTATTTTCACGACACCATAGAAGCTTGAACAGCAGATAGACTAAGCATAGGAACAATCATCTCGTTGCAGGAGTTGTCAGAACGAAGTTGAGTACAACCATGTATTGTCCAGCAGGATTTGGCTAATGCATGAATATCCCCAGCACGCACAGGCCACAACTGGTTTCTGGCCTTATGCCTTCATCTGATAATGGCAATAAGATTAGTTTCAGTGAAAAGTGGTATAGTGGTAAAATAAATCATACGTCAATGCCCCTGTTGATCAAGGTTCGTACGACAAACTGCGATGATCAAACGAAGAAACACAAAGTGATTCCTTTTCATGTGCTCAGGACGCTCAGGATGATCATCCCCGTAAATTAAACTACTCAATCTTCTAGTACTCTACATATTTAAAGATTAAACTTTGAAATTTGTTCAAATTCAAAAATAACACGTGCACATGCTTACTTAATGTACGTAAATTTCGAGCAACTATACTGTCTCCCACACAGCCGTCTGAATCGATCGATGCTGCCGTGTTCGAGATAAAAGGGAAGGCAGTTGCTGATCCTACTTCTACCACGTTGTCTCACTAATCTTGAATAGCCAAATCACAGAAGACCTTAAACTAAAAACCGGCCTTTTGTTTAAACCTATAATAACTTCAATAATTTGGGCAAAGTTTTAAAATAGCTTCGGTGTTTTAAACCGATGAACACAAGTTTTTTGACGATTATGTTTTCAGTGAATTCTATTTCTAGCAAATACTAAAGCTGCCTAAACTCTCTTGGTAACTTTGAATTATTCGCTAAAACAGGTTAAGCTTTAAAATATATACAATACATTTAGATAAAACGGTTTGGTACGTCATTCTAAAAAATCAATCGCCATATTAGTGCAAACTAACTCCCTTCGGACTCTAAATGGATAAACAAATTAACGTGATGCAATCGAACATGATACTCATCAGTTTAATTAAATGATTATAGGAATCCGTCTACTTTTTTCATGTGTCTTATTATTATTATTATTATTATTATTATTATTATTATTATTATTATTATTATTATTATTATAAAGCTCAAAGTGGAACGCCGAAAAAAAGTTTTCTCATCACATCTCACACATCAGTATTATACTCTTAGATTTTAAAACATTCTCATGCGCTTGATTCATGAAAATGTCTAATCTTCTAATCGCGCACATCAGTGATGTAACTCAACATTCTAATTGATGTTTTTATCTGGTTGGCATTATCAAACCTGATCTATGCGCTGTGTAATATACATTGCATAACGAATAATTTACAGAGTTCTATAAGCGTAAAAAACTACAATTTTGCAGCAACTGTTTTGCGTGGCAGGCACTGACACCATTGCGTCGAATGGTTATAATTGTTTTGTAGGTGATATTAATGACATCCAATTGCGTTCCAATTATCTTACCACTCCCATATTCGACATTTCTGGGTAAAATGACCAATATGCAAAGGTTCTTTATTGGTGATTGAGGAGATCAAATATATATTTGCAAATTAGATAATTCCAGATAATATTCAAGACCGGAACGGCTGTTCATTGGTTTTGAATATTAAGATTTTGCAACGGTTTGTGACCAAATTATTTACTGAAAGGGAGGAAGAATATAAAAAAGAACATGAAATAGTAATCTGTGACCTTCATGTATTCCTCGTATGCAAAACAAAGAGTTTTTGAGATGGAATTAAATATTTGTGTGAGAAGGAGCTATAAATTTATCCACATGAATCATAAAGCCGGATCTCCGAAACTGTAGAATTAACACCTTCACAATGTCAACTACAGGGGCGTTTGCAAAAGGTCAATTAAGTTCTTGATAATGACCTAACGATTTCGGAAGAACTTATTCTTGACAGTTTATATTGTGAATCGTCAAGTTTAAACTGAGGGACACCAGATGCTGCCTCCGTTCGCGAATCACGGATCGCACCGAATGCCACTAAACAGCCGAGAACTACCGATCGCCATCAAAACTGTGAGTCCAGTCGTATGAAACGTTATGCATTATGAGATCACCGTGCAATCTACGTATATGTTCGACGAGTATAACTTATTTCAACTGCTTTTTTATTTACTTCTTTGAAACGAAAATTTTATCATCCTTTTATATAAAGCTTCATAACTAAGGCTGCAAATTGTTTTTTGATTTAGAGAGAAACTATTCAGCTGGATAGCAGCCAGGTTCGAGATCTGAGGAGAGACTAGGATCCGAGAAGTCAAGCCAAAATATAGGACACAAAATTAGAATAAACAAACTTAACAAATCAATAGAATTGTTCAATCATTTTGCATGCAAGACGGAAACAAATTTTGATCAGTGCAATTACACTATTTAATGTTGATTATTTTAACATATTTGGCAAAGACACTTTCACGTAAGCTATAATTTTAGCATTATGTTTTATTTCATAACAATATTTGGACATGTTTGGCTGCTTGGATTAGCACAGAGAGCTATTGACATTAATTGAAACCCGCATGCAAGGTGAAGTTTCATTGTTTCAGCTCGACGCCATTAGAAACCGATGATTATCTATTACAAGCAGTTAAGCCCGAATATTCATTTGCCAAACGCTAATGAATACGAATTTCAATCCATGGCGTTTAAATTTGTTCTATAGAACTATAAACATTTGAATTGTTTATCAAATCTCGTTTAGAGCAACAGCCTAATTAAACGTCTAAGGGAAAGTAAACTTTCAATTCTATATCAGTGGACTAATAATCTCGGGGACGTATTGAGCAATAATATTTTGTTTAAAAACTAAGTATTTTGCAAACATACTTTGCCAACTTAGTTAATTTCAATATTTATATTATTGCAAAATTAGCCCAACTATGCATATCGTCATCCGAATGTTAAATTTAGCCTATTGAACAGTAGTCCCGAGTTCCCAAAATTGGTAACCAGGTCCTCTACGTTTCAAAGCAGATTAAATATAATTTAATGCCTCGAATCGCAAAACAACTGTACCAAACACTGAAATATGACACGGTTTATTTCGGTATAAATCAAAAGCAAATTTAAATCTTGTAATTCGTTTTGCCGGTTTTGGTTTAAAACTTTTGACGGGATTTGTAAGGGCACCCTGTTTCATATTTTTTCGTATACTCAAGGATTCAAGGATTTATGGTTAAGAAAGTTAATACTTTACAACACCACAGGATCACGGTATTAATAAAAACATGAAAAATACAATCGTATAAAAGCAATAGTGAATATCAAATGTAAGGCTCACGAAAGTTATTCTTTTGCATATATGAGTCCAGTTTCGCTTTAAAAGCCGCCAGGCAAGCAGAGTCCACCACATGTTGGGGTAGGGAATTCCAAAAAATATAGCACGTACGGCGAAAAAATGGCGCCGACAATCAATATGGGAACTTGAAACGTAAAAGGATAAGGTATGTCCGTGTGTCACATTCCCATCACACGCATCGAGCAAGTGTCTTAGTGGATGTCGTTCAGTAGACACAATTCTATATGTCAGAATAATATCGCATCGTATCCTCCTTTGGGTAAAGTTGCATAGACCCAGACGTCGCAATCTTTCGGTGTACGGCACATTGCGAAGACCCATAACTAACTTTGTTGCTCTGTGATAGATTTTATCGAAGAGAGCGATGTCTTTTCGCAGCCAAGGAGCCCAGACATCTACCGCATACTAAATCGCAGGGCGAAGGTAGACATTCATTATCCTTGGTAAGGTTATCAGAGAGAATCTTCCAAATATTATTCTAAACATACCCAACAATCTGTTTGCCCGTCGATATGTGTTCTGGCAGTGCACTGTGCTCTTCGGGTCCCCGCTAATCCACACTCCAAGATCTTTTTCCAACGAGCTCAATGCTAGGTTTTCAGTTCCTAATCGATATGTCCAAGGAACATTCTTGCCAAGATGGAGCATCTTACATTTATGTATGTTGAATGACATGTCATTCATGACCACCCAATTCGACACGCTGTCCAAATCCATTTGCAGTTTCTCACAATCCTCTGCAGAACTTATTGGCGTCCAAATTTTCATATCATCCGCGAACAGGACCATTTTGGACGATATGAGGGGGGGTAAATCAATTATCTGCAGCAGAAAGAGGAGCGGGCCTAGCACAGATCCTTTTGAGACACCACTGATGGTTTAGAACGTTTGAGATAGCGCTGCGTTAGCATTACCTTGGGCGTCGCGATCTGAGAGTTAGTCGCACAATCGTGAGAGAAGTGGATCACATATTCCTAAACGCATAAGTTTTTGAAGGAGCAAATGATGATTGACTCTGTCAAAAGCTTTCGAAATGTCTAGGTAACAGACGTGGATGCAAGAACTTCTATCCAACTACTTTGTCCAGTCGTCTAACGCTATGAGAAGATTCGTTATACACGAGCGATGAGATCGAAATCCATGCTGCGCTGGCGAAAACAGATTCTGCGATTCAAAGTGTGCAACCATTCTTTTCGAGACTATACGTTCCATGAGCTTAGCAATTACAGGTAAAAGTGTGATGGGACGATAATTTCCAGCGTCAGATCGGCAACCGCCGTTGAAGATAGGTGTTATCACGCCGGACTTGTAACAACATTGCTTTACTGTATATAACAATTGTCCTTGATAACACACTTTCCGTTGAATCGTGTTCCGTGATTGCTACCACGTACCTTCGTGCAACCTTTTGGCTACCGCGATAAACCTTTCATCTCCTGTGCCTTTTCTCCAACATTCTTGGGGACATTATTGTAGTGGTCAGTCCACTACAGACTTTCAATCCTTCGGTACAACTCCCTTAAGTAACGAATAGTTAAACAGGCTGGAGAGCGGTTCACAAAGCTGACGGTGACAGAACCTGAGCACATACGTTGTAATGCCATCCGCTCCTGGGGATTTTATTACATTTAGTTTGAGTAGATGACTTGCAACAATCATTGGATTTCTCGAAATATCGCACAATGTTTCGATTCCTGTTTCGATTGATTACTCAAAACGTTCCACTAAAACCTCTGGCACGAACACTTTAGAATAGTAAATTGCTAGAGCATTTGCGGTTTCCAACGCTGTTTCAGTGAGTTTTTCACCATTCTCAATGGGAAAAATACCTGGTTTGACTTTTGCTTTTGCGTTCATGATTCTGTATAGTAACTTAGGGTTACGTTCCATTTTTGGCAGGAGCATCAATTGGTGCGCTTCTTTATCCTCTCGAATAAGTGCAGTCACTTTGTTCCGTACCATACGGAAATATTGCCAAGAGGTAGAAGTATTGGTGGCTTTGTGCTGCACCCACGCTGCTCGCTTCAGTGCTATCCACTTTTTTGTTCTGTTGCGGACAACAAAACGAAGTTCATGGACGCACCTTTTCTGAACAATCTGTGAGTTCTCGTCTATCTACAGTTTTAGAAAACCTACAAGTTCGATCAATTGCGAATCAGGGCTTATGTTGTCCGTCTGAAAATGCGGAATCTGCGCGAGCGATTTACTCAGGGCCAATTTATCTACCCGTCGAACCACCCCTTTCGGAGCAAGCGATTGCTGAGTACTGCAGACATAGTCGAACACAAGCACTGAGTGGTCGCTAAGACCCAGTGGAGCCTGGAATTCGATCGCTTCGATAGATTGTTCTTCCGATGTTAACACCAAATCCAAGACAGAGGGGAGGTCAGAACCTCTCCTCCGGGTGCATTCGTGAACATGGTTGTATAACGGGACTGAATCTAGTACCTCTCCTAATCTGTATTCTAGCGTTTGTGGGGAGTGATCGTCCCTGAGATAAAGGGTGGACAAATTAAAATCACCATAATAAGTGTCGTTGCTTGCTGTGTGCGAGTCAAGCGCTGAAGCACTTGGATCAACCTTTCGTTGTACGATTCCGTAGATGAAGGGGACCGGTAGACCACACCAATAATGCAAACTTCACCAGACATCAGCGTTAAAGAGCACCGAATTGTATCTTCGAGCGTAAATTCTGTCTTGTCTATTGGATGGCACTGGTAATAAAGAGCAACACCACCACCAATTCTCTCTCAATCGTTCCTTATCAAATTCATATTTGGTATTGATATCTTCGTTTCAATCAATTGGGAAGAATACCATGTTTCTGTAATGGCAATGATGTCGGGTGAGTAGCGCGAACATATCTCGGTTAGCTCAGCTAATTTGTTTGGAAGGCTTTGTGCATTTGTATATAAACATCTTATAAAGTTTGTGGTGTTCAAATCATGAAAAGTTATCAAAGGGCCGACTTGGTTAGAGTCGGAATGCTCAAGTTTTTTGGAGCCATCGCATGACATTCAGGTTGAACCACATCACTAGGCGTTTGATGGTCGGTGCTATCCGTTTGCTTGCTTCCGGCTATCACCTTGGGAAGCTCAACTTGACGTTTTGGGGTAGGTTTTTTCTATTTGCTTTCCATTCACGTTTGATAGTATCCGTCATTTCAGTTGTGAAGAAGGTTAGCTTTAAAGGGCTAGTACCTTGTCCTTTATAATTGGCAGATCGCGGTATCCTAAAAGCAACCACAAGTACGGTATTTTTAATACCAATTGTTTCGGCTAGATATTTCCACTGTTTGTGGTCGTGCTCAGACTTTTCTTGAGAAGGTACGTCAGCAGCATCTTCCGGAACACCAAGAATTACAATACTTCTGGGATTACGTTCTTCACGAGATTTCTGCGACGACTTTCGCTCCCACCATGGTAGGTCTGCATGGATACGACATTTAGTCTCTGGAACACCTCTAAGAATGTAAGCATTTAAGAGTACGTTTTCCACGTCCTCCGCAGATTGCAGCGTTATTCTTAAAAGGCGAGGATCATCCGTGTGAGGAGAATTCAGGTGGCGATTTAATCGAACTATTGATGAGGGAGTAACCGCGGCCAATCTCATCTGACCGCAGACTTTAAACCACTCAGCTAAGTCATGTTTTTGCTTAGCTTCAAACGGCGTTTCCTGCGACTCGGTCACGTTTGTACATATAACGTTAAGGTTTACACCCGCGGACTTTATTTTATAATTTGACTCAGTCATTTTAGTAGTGGATTTTTTGAGTCCTTTCTCGGTTCCGTTATGTCGAGGAGTCACTGATCCCTCCGAACGCTTCCCCGTTTTAGTCGCCATATGCGCGGTTATCTGGGCAAATTTTGGCCTGCTCGAGTATGATGTATTATCTACCGGCTCTTCGGCAGTAACCTCTAAGTCGGGTAACGACGGTGCCTTTATGACTTTTATTATCAGTTCATTCAGTTTTTTAAACTGGATTCCATTCCATTTAGACGGGTCTCAATATCATATTCGGGGGTTTTCGCCGCCGAGGCTGACGTTGTTGATTTGGCCTTGCAAAGCAGACAAACATAGCAGACACCAGGACAGTCATCTCCATTAATAATCGATACTAAATCCGAAGTCAGCGATTTGTCACATTTCGCATGCACTTTCAACAAACAGGCGTAACACGTGACAGACCTCGCCTTAGGACTTACCGACTTTCGGCAAACCGTGCATATGCATCCCGGTGCGCTTTGTATCCTTTTCGGGGTCATCCGGTCAAGGTTGTGTGCAGTACTGTTCAGTTGTGTGTGCACAGGCAGTGGTTCCGTCGAGCGATCGATGATGAATATGGTTAGCGCGACGAAAAGCGTTGCTCAATAATAAGAACAAATTCAGAATTGATTCCAGCGATGCGCTTCGGTAGTTGCTCTCACGACGTTGAATATATAACCAGTCGACGGCGAAGAATAAGATCTTTCCGATGACGTTAATCCCTTCGAGGACTTGAAGCGTATTAACAGAGTTGCACGCGTAGATCCAATATGGGAAAATCACGATAAATCCGAATTTGCTCGTATTATCGAATACCGCTACGAGAGTGGTATATCCAAAAAGCTGACTTCGAGAGGAGTCAAACAAGGTATAATATGTCCACGTACGTGTACGTGTAAGAACAGTATATCCTGATTAACAGGAGCTCAAAATAATGCGACCGCACGGCCCGTAAAACGTATATTGTCACGGCATAGATTTTCGGATAGCTGTTTTGCATAAATATGTTTATTATACCCTAAAAACCCAGAGTATTATACGTAATCCGGTGCCCATGTTTAGCACGAACACATGCTTTATCGTCTCCACCAGCTTAACATAGTTGCTTTCCTGCGATACAACTTAGCTTACGAGATTTAGGTTTTGAATACATATTGATAAAAATTGAGTATTTATGCCAATGCTATAGTGTTTTATACATTGACTTCTCTTTAGTGTTTTTTCAACCATAATTTTGTTTTCATATATTTTTCGGTGTGCTATTTAACCGAGATTACGCAACTTGCATTGCACCAATATTAAATGCCAACATTTGATAGCTAACCACGATATTTTGGATTAAATATGAAATAGGATATCATTAGTTATCGTTTGGGTTTGACAGAACGAATTAATCGTTGAATGTGTAGAAGAAGGAAGGGTTTAAATGTTGCTTTAGAAAAAAGTGAATATCTATCCAGCTAGCACATGTTTTAGTGTTTTGAATCGCTAGCAATATATTTCATGCTGAATGTTGAATACCAAATTAATTTGACAGGTAAGGGGTTCATACTGCAAGTAACTTGAAAATCTACCCACAAATTTTCTTCAAATCAAATGAAACTTGGCTGACGTCAAAGTTCATCGGGTGAACTTTTCTACATGAAGCAAACGTACAGGTAGTATAATTTGCGGTGACAGTCTATTAGGCGATGTTGTATAGCATAGAATTTGGCATGGATGTGTGTCATTTGTGAAGGTTTTTGGGGATAATTATCCGACTGTGTGATCATCAGTATTTAGAATTTTTCTATAGAAGAATTCAGTCTTTGAAGATCCGTGTCCTAGTGAAGTTTTTGATAGGCATCTACTTTTACCGTTAACTATAAGGCAATTTTCGTAGCCTCGTCATAATCTGGTCTGTTCAGTAAAAAAAACCATGCTGAACGATTAAATATCTTCGCGTATTCATTGAGACCACACTTGGATTGCGTGCGCAGTCGTGGGCCGCATATGGGCAGCCATTGTGGAAGAAAAAACACTAGTGTACACTGTCGGAGTAATCCTTGCAGCATTCCAAGCATCCGACTTGCCTGTTTATAAATTAGAATGCGTTTCATATTATTATTGACCTAAATTGGCCTAAATTTATGAACAACTCAAGTTTACACTTTCTGTTACAAAGAAGCCAAAAATCAGGCTAATATTTACATAAAAGTTGAAATCTTCCCTAAGGTGATTATTTAGCCATAAGTGAAATATTAACATGAGTTAGATTCGATAAATCACAATTTTAAAAATGCTCTATTATAGTCTACTAGTGCATAATTAATTTATTTGAACATTGCATATAATTGTCTCTTATAAATCCGTTGCTTACATTTCAGGAAGACACAATAATTTTTTTTAAAAATATACTCACCCTTCACTATTATGTAGCGACGACTGAAATTTTAGATTAGGTCGAATCGTTGACGCCGAAATCAACTATGTAATCAACCTTGTTTGGCTTCCGCTTTTAAGTTCAAAAGATTCGTGCCGTTGCTTGTATGGCTTAGCTACAAAGAAAATGCAATAACTACCTTCCTTTTGCAAAACGTTTTCTTAACTCAAAATATTAATTGTAATTCTTTCCGGATATCCTTAAAATTAAATTATTTCGCTGTTGACAGAAAACCCGTGTACGTTGAACCCACACAGGTCTCAAGCGTATTTGTAAACAGCAAACAAGCTGACAAGTTTTAACATAGAACTGTTAAAGTCAATTCAACATAATAGGTATAATCAATTTTGAAAAGTAGATAACAAACTAATTTCAATACAACATTATCTACTTTAGTTTACGAAATACGTTCGCAGGTTATCGAATGGCAGCGAGGAAGCATTAAATGACATTCCGCAAATTCGCAACATTTTCATTTGTGTAGCTGGGATGTGTCCACCGCTATAATTTGAGCATACAATACCATTAAATACGAGGTCAGGTCACTTGTGGTTATTCAAATTACGCGCCAAATGCAGAATATTAGCGGTAAACATTCACAAAGTAACGTGTCGTTACCATGACGCTAGATTTCTATTTCCGGGAAGCAAATTTAAAAAGAACTTTTCGACGCTATTATTGCTTCAAAATATATAGTTTAAATTGAATAAATCTTATTCGTAATATTCATTAATGAAAAAACACCCCTGCTCGCATATGATAAACAAAAGTTTTCAAAAGTTGCTAACTTAAATTGTAGAACGCATCGATTCGATGTTGACGCTTAAAAGCGAATTCACTTTAGGTATTTGAAAAGCAGAATTTGTCGAAGATCACTTTGGTGTATGGAAGTTGCCTACAATTAATCTCTCTGATCCATGTCGACATGCAGTGGAGTGAATAAGAAGAATTCCATTTAGGTTCGAAAATTTGTAAACTGTAATAACTGGAACCCACGGTCTGATAAGTTTCACTTACGCATCGTTTGAGAGAATGTTTCATTAGATAGATGTAATTTAGCAATTGACTGGGCTATGCTTGACACCGATCGCGTATTCATAATGCAAGTTGATTTGTGTACAATCGATGAGAGCAGTTTTGGGTAGCCTTTCACTTCTGACAGAAGCTTCGTCGGACCAACAATGTTAATCAGGTCAGGCAACGTGACAGCTACTTTAGAAAGGTTGACCTCTAGGCTGAATTAGCACGAAATCGACAGATGGACATGAATCGCCGTGGGAGACGTGGTTAATGTTATAACGAGTGTCCTCTAAGGCTGTGCTAACAACGTCATGAATGTAATGAACTAGAAATTCAATTTAGCTTCAAGTGACCTAACACAATTAGCACCTCATCAGCCTTTGGACTATGATTCGTAATCCTCTCCGACCTTTTAATTTGATTTCAAGAAATTTACAAAAAACATGGTTTTGCTATCCAAAATTAACATAAGATGAGTTTAAATCAAGAATTCGGATAATAGCCAGATTTTGGTTGAGGCACAAAGACGTTAGCAAATGAGATATGAATACTCTTAAACTGGATCCAACAAATCGGGAAGAACTTGCTCTTGACCACTCACTTTCAAGGCACTGTATAAAGCGTCGTGTTCTTGCTGTGAGAGAGCAGAAAATGCTCTTGGATTCTAAACGTAGATCGCGCGCAACTGACATCGATCGACCGAGTACAGCCTTTCGCTGTGAGCGATCTGGTAGAAACTGTCACTCCAGAATCAGACTCTTTGGTCACGTGAACAACTCCAGAGCATGAAACCACTATGCGCTTGTGATGTACATCGACTAAAGGTGTCCAACAACAACAATTTATGAACGCCAATGGTTTACAGAATTGCTGAATTTTTTCTCACCTAATTATGGCTTTAATTATGGTAATTGGTTTAATTGGTAAAAGGAAATGTACAAGCAAAGTGCCATCAGTAAGCATTTATACCTAGGAACCGTTACGAAAGCGATCAATTACTAGTTACCAACAATTCGTAAATCAATTTTTGAAGAACAGTTCACTAGATAATATAAATTCTGACTGTCATGAATAAATGTGAAATGATTTGGTTAGCGCCGTGTCTGTGGTATGGACGCATTATTCTCTGCTCCGATACTTTTGAACATTACTCGTCACTCGCTGGTTCTATTAGGATCATTCTTAGGCCATTCGATTCCCTTTGAAGAGATTTATTTGATCTTATCATTTTGGTACCATGTGATCAACATTTTAAAAAAATTCATTCGTGAAGCGAGCAAATTGTTTTCGCTGCTTTGACTTGCTCAATACCACTATTATTTGGAAGATAATATATTTTGCTGCATCCAACAAACGTTTTTCCTTTGTGTGAGTTCAAATCTACTGTCACCACGACTAAATAATTAGCCAGGCAGACGTTGCAATACGTTCCAGCACAAACTCAGAACATTTTGTCTCTTAAACCTTAAACTATCGATGCTCGTCTAGCTGTTTGAATGGAAGCCACCTAAATCCACACCTACTGTTCATTAAATGACTTCATGAAATGACTTCAACTACCGTCGGATCTCAGTACCCAAGAAACGTACACGAGATTTGTGTAAAATTAACAAAAAGGAGGTAATTTTGAATTCGAAAGTAGTCGTGTCTTATATTTGATACACCAAGATACATACTAATTTCTATTAAGTTTAGGCCCCAGAAGCATTTTTTTATTTAATAATGCTGAAATTCAAGTTGTCTGTTATGGGTTCAGTGTCTGTCGAACAAAGCCGTCCAACGACGCCGACATCAAAGGGAACCTAGAATATCAGGTCAAATATTTTGAGAACCGTTATCAAAAATAAGAGGAAAAACTGGAGTCAATAGTGAAGACCTATATAATTCACTAAATAGCCCAAGCCAAACTTAATCCATCCTCACATTCTGTACCGACACAAGAGGCTCCACTATGTAAAGAGAATACGCGGGATGCTGAACCCGTTGAACAGCCGGGTAGTGCAAAAACTGATTGCGATGCAGTCACCTACTTACTTACTTCTGTGCCACGATCTCCTCCAAGAGGATGAGTCGGCTTCAATGAAGATTCTTGGGAATTTGGTACAAAGCGGCGTCCTCAGCACCACTCGGCGTTTGCTCGAGTCTGCTTCACAACCAAGTGCGACCTGCAAGGCAGCCGTCGCTAAGCAGATTGAAGAGTAAATGGGGCGTCTACTGACGACATATTGATTGATTGGACATATCAAAGGTGTTTGATCGCGTGGATCATTCTATACTGCTGAGTAAGCTGCAACAGGCTTTTATTAATTGGTGTCTTCTTACTTAGCTGAGAAGTTAGGTTCTCAAGGTAGCAGTACCGCGTGATGTCGAAGGAATTCGAAGTCATTATTGCTGTCCCAAATTGTTCGGTAATTAGTGTACGTCAATGACACTGCGAAACTCGTCACGGCCAAGATCTTTTTTTTCGCGAATGATAAAAAACTTTGAAGCATGTACTGTATGCGGTTACAGAATCATTTGGATAGATTAAGCAGCTTGTAAGGGTGGGAAAAGCTTCCATTCAACTTCAAATATTTCAAAATCTTGTAGATAGTTAAAAAATTTCCCATTATTTTATTGTCTTGGATCCCAAAAACTGTAATGGAAAAAGAAAAAAGATCACAGCGTTTGGATTAGCGAGTCTGAAGACGAGCATATAATGCTAAGCCGCGTAAAGCGGAGCTATCCTCATGCTTGATATGCTTCGACTGATTTTTGTACGTTTTTTCCTTTGAAACGTTCTCCCTGCTTCTAAATACGTATATTAACCAAATGTTCGAATACTCAGTACAAGCTTGGTCACCCTGACTTCAAAAGACATCAAGCTGCTAGAGGGGATTTATTGCAGAGCAACTAAAATGGCGGACTGCCTTCGTGGCCTCCCTTATGAAGGTCGACTGTGGTATCTTAATTTGGATACACTTGCACGCAGAAGGGTTCGATCCGATATAATCATCACTTACAAAATACTTAACTCAAAATTTTATACCTTGAGACATCTACATCACCTCTGGTCAAGCCATAGCACTCGCACTCATACATGGGCATTGGATCTACCAATTTATCACCCGAACTGCCGTCGATTCTTCTATTCGGTGCGCGTTTGTTTCTTATGGAGCTCTTTATGGTCAGATTATGTAAAATCATCAAGTGAAACGATTCTCAGAAACAAATTGGATAGAGTTATGCATATGAATTCCATACTAACGAATATTTTTCAGCATTCCGAGACAAGACATGACATTTTTTAATCATAAAAACTATCGACCTTCCAAACGCCTCAGTTTTTTTCCTTATAAATATATCCTGTGGTATTGTACAACTATAAGGGTTTTACACCGTGAATTGTTGAATTCTTAACGATTTTCTCTTGTTATACCGAGTAAAATGACAAATGCTTTTGATTTTAACTTGATTGAGCAGTCGACAGTCTTCTGAATAGAAGCAAATCACTACAGTTTGCTGAAATTAATCAATCCAATAGAACTCACCTCTGCCCGTCAAACACATTTATATTGGACGAGCACAATCAGAAACACCAATTATTCTTGGATGTCAATCAGGATCATATAGAATTTATTTTGAGATGTGACGCATCACGATGGAGTGATATAAACACAACCAGACAGAGTGACGTATCAATCGGTCAGCTGAACGCAATCTATAAGACACAGACATCCCAATCGATGTCTCCCACGTTTCACACAATCAGGAACAATTAAAAGAATAATACGGGCTTGTATCAGAGACTCCTTCGCTCTATTTATGTATTTTCACTCAATTTGTGACATCCACCAGTTTATTTATCCACAATTGACTAAGTGGCAAGTGCCAAAATGCGAAATGAATTCACCCATGTATTTTTACCCGGTGGTTTCATCGAGATACAGAAGAATTTTGCTATAAAATAAGACGAAACTGTGGTAGATCTATGGTATACTTCGCGCTAGTAATACTGGTTAATGACGTTTCGTCTTTGAACTCGATACCGTCATCCACAACAACTTTTTATGAGTGATTTTACAACAGTACCAATAGAGTTTTATTTTCTGTCTGATTTTGTATGTGGTTGCTTGGCATTCTGGCTTTCGTTTTTAGCCTTTTCTAATACACACCTAAACGAAAGAAAAATTAACGTGTTTTGTTAATTAGTTATTTTATGTTCGGTAGCAAATGAGATGTCATAAGATGAATCTCGTTGTCAAATCGCTACGAAATGTTTTTCAGATGGTGGCATCGTGTTTGGTGACGAAATCTTTGCAAATCCATATCATAATTCCGAGAAAACCCATGAACTACTAACTTATACACGAAAAGTCAATATTTAATAATGTGACAAAATGGATTTTGCTGAAACTGCAAAGTGAAGGTTATAATCAATGATAATTTGTTTTCTGACTAATTAATAAACGTTTACGATAAATTCGGTTTAAGTTTTACTTACGGCTATGAAACAATGTGAGCTATTGATTTCCACCTGAAATTCGAATGTCTAATCTAAATTTATAGCAAATTGTAAGCGAGTTCTGCTAGTGAAATTAGTCCGCGCAGTCAAAGCGAATGGATGGTAAATCTCACAGTGAACGTTGTTGCAGGAGTATTTTAACATATCGCAAAACGTCCTCACCAACCACAGGATAACTGTGATTGTGGGATTCGATTGAATATCTTTATAACATTTCATTTAAACTTGTCCTCTCGATGAGATATGATAGTTAATCGGTTATTCGGAAAGATTCAATATTTTATCCGAGAATATAGTCTAAGTTATGTAACAACATTGTTTAACTGTACATAACAATTGACATTGATACACACTTCCCGTTGAATCGTGTTCCGTGATTGCTACCCTGTACCTTCGTGCACCTTTTGGCTACCGCGATTTACCTTTCATCTCCTGTACCTTTTCTCCAACATTCTTGGGGACATTATTGTAGTGGTAAATGTACTACAAATTGGTGAGCCCGACATACACGCATTCTTCGTGTATCTTTTCCGGTACGTCAAAATTTTGCCGCTTCACATCGGAGTTTACAGGTAATTTTTACCTCTTTTAATCGTGCATTTTTGCATCAATTACTCCTGTTTATCATGAGTGATTCTAAACGCGTTATTTTGGCTTCGACGGTCATCACAATACACAGCTTTAGTCTACAGGACCCAGAGTATTGGTTTTATTTTTTAGAAACTGAATTTAGTTATACAAATATAATGATGACTCCGCCATGTTTTCACATGTAATGCAGAAACTCCCCGCGAATGTGTTGTTACAGGTATGCGACGCAGTCCTGACTGCACCCATAGGTGACCGCTACTGTATCGTCAAACAAGCCGTGATTTCTCGCATGCTTCCGTCTGAAAGATCTAGACTACAGCAGCTGTTCTGCAACTTAGAAATTGCCAACAAAAAGCCATCTACCATGCTAATGAAGATGCGCCGCCTGCTAGGGTCATCGCACATGGACGAGTCCTCACTAAAGGAACTATGGCTCCTGCGCTTACCTGAGTGCGTGCAACCCATCTTGGTTGCTCCAAAAAGCACTCCGGTATCTGAGCTTGTCGCCATCCTATCCGGTAGCCCGAAGTACACGCATCCTTCGTGTATCCTTTCGGTACACACGCACCTCCGCTCTGGAAACCGTGGCACGCGCCACCCCCGGATCACCAACGCTTGTCACCATCTTATCCGGAAGCTCCAACAATGAGCACTCGCCACCTAACACGAAACTTATCAAACAAGGTCCTCGCCAGCCCGACGACACGCCACTTAGCTTTCTCCAAGCGAGGCCGTTTGCCATCGACCCTGACGGTGCAGAAACTTCTCAGCACGGACTATGTTTTCGAAGCTACTGGTTCTTCGTTGTCAAGCCTACAGATGAGCCTACATCTGCTCCTACTGGGTTCATACTAAGACCATGCCAGACGGGCGATTCCCGCTAGCAGCACGTTCACCCCATGTGATTCGGCTCTGGCAGCACGTTCACTCCATGTGAGACGTGACTTGGCTTAGTACGTATCGGTTTTCGTGTATCCTACCTTGGTCACCACCGACAATCGACCCACGCATTGGCTGACTTCGAAGTGACTATTGCTGAGAGATTATGTTCCAGCCTGGAACGCCCTGACACCGCTTGGCCAGTTCAATTGTCAATTTCTGACCAAAAGTCTCCTCTGACCAGACTTCTTGGAAGGCGCTGTGTAAAAACATTGTTTAACTGTACATAACATTTGACCTTGATACACACTTCCCGTTGATTCGTGTTCCGTGATTGCTACCCTGTACTTTCGTGCACCTTTTGGCTACCGCGATAAACCTTTCATCTCCTGTGCCTTTTCTCCAACATTCTTGGGGACATTATTGTATTGGTAAGTATACTACAGTTACAGAAAAATATAGATCTGTTTGATGAGATAGCTCCAAGTTGATTTACTCAATAATGTTGATACTTCACTTGTGACAATTTTGAATGCATACGCGTAAACCAAGTAAAATATTAGATGGTTTGTGACTAAATTCCATTTTAGACACTTCATATTTGAAATAACAGTTGTGGTCTTGAATCATACCTAGTGATTTGATGTATCCTGTTTTGCTTTCGTATTAACAGAAGCATTTTTAACAGAAGCACTTGTTACTGACTTTATTTTATCCATTATGGCCTATTTGGTCAAAGTAAAAAATCACGTAAAATAAAGGAGCCTAAAGCTGAAGTATACGTCGATCGTTCTTAATTATTTTTTAACACGAGGTTTCAAATTCAACTCTTTTAAAGAAACAGATCGATTTACCTTTGACAGTCATAACTAATTTCTTTAAATACATTTGGTATAATTGTATAAATGTTGAGCTTATGAAGGGTTTCAAATTGTCTACCAGTTTCAATTTATAACCTAGAATAGCTTGGACAGTGAGTAGATAAATTACCGTGTCAAAATATATTGATAGGATTAATTGTAATTTAAGAAATGACACAATCAATATGAGTAACATCGGACTGGCTTTTGTTCGATTTCGAACTCGATCTCCGATTCAGCTTCAAACTGCGGCGGACCAAACTCGATCTGGGTTTGAGTGAGGATTTTTCTGAATCCATTTCTCCTGCATCCATATTGGTCATTGTAACTGGGTCACTAAGTGCAGAAAAGTCGGTTAATTGCGTGTGTGGTGGGGTTCTAGGACGGCTTGTCAACAGGCTTGCTCGTCTAACACCTTCCCATGAATCGAATCGTATGGTCTTGGTCAGTTCGTTTTGATACCATAACGATTTGAAGATTGCTAAGATCGATTCGTTTGTTTTCGCGCTTGCGTATACAAATTGTGAAGGCTTTAGTCCATGAGTTAAAAGCCATTCCATAATGGCACTCTCGCCGATACGTGAATGAGCAAGCGGAATATCAGATTTGTTACATACTACCGTGATTGGGGGAGATGCTGTCAGTGTAGGGTTTTCGTCGACGTTTGTCTCGGTTATTTCATGTACATTCATTGTAGCAAGTGGTGCATAATCTTTTCGTTGTGATTTGATTTGTTGCAGTAGCTGACCAGCTTGGAAAAGTGATTCCTCGTTGTCGTGTGAGAAAACTAACACAAATGCGCTCGCTTTTGAGATGCACAATCTTAACATGGCCGGAAAATCAAAACTGCCAGCGGTGTCCATTAATACCAATCGTACGAGATTGTTGCGCACCACAAATTTTTTAGTGTGTATGTCCTCAACGGTAGGATTATATTTTACGTCAAATTTGTTGTATAGGAAACGTTGGATGATGGCAGTCTTTCCCACTTTTGCTGCTCCGAGGAAAACAACTCGCGCAGATTCATCTAGCTTGTTGCAAACATTGGTGTTGTTAGAAGTAAGATGTGTGTTCGTATTGTTAGATGCGTTCGTTTTGTACAGACCACTCGAGATATCAGTTGCAACGTTGAATTCCATGTTTTATGAAATTGGCCCGTACGAGTGTCAAGGTTATAACTTCACCTTGAGGAATCGGCCAAATTAACAACAACGAACTGAAAGACAATAAAAAGAAGCGTTTAATTTACATTACTCGGTGATTTTTTCAAAATTTATTTATTTATAAATTTATTTATTTATTATTTATTTATTTATAAATTTATATCAGATAATTTGCATGATCGTCATGGTGAGTCATCCAAATTTGCACTATCAAAACATGCAAAAATATAGGCCTTTATTTAAACTATGTGTTTTTTGAGTCAAGTTGATTCTCGGCAACAAGCCGTAATTTTCACTACAATCCAATTGTCTGACTCGTCCACAACAACCAACTTCAAACGGTCTTACTATGCCTTTTCCCACAATTATTCAGTACCCTCTCACGTTCACTCCGTTGCTGCCATATAAATACAAACTATGTCTATGGCCCCCGGCCCTAGGACTTCCGCTCAACGTTCAATTCCGGCCTTTTTCTGTTTTCCTGACTGTTTGGTTAAGAAAAACGCATCGATTTATAGAACGCAACGACTACCTCTGCAACAACAACAACCGCATCCATCATAACAATTTGGCAATGGGACATTCATCATCATAATACGTGGTTTGCAACGGATGGAATTGTCCAATAATAATGGATATTTTCTCTCAATCTACATAGTGAGTGAAATTATATCTTGTTATAAAATTCATATTTTAATTATTAGATTGTGAGCTCGAAAGTCCTACGTGGAAAATGGAAACTCAGTCCATTGTACAATCAAAAAATATAAAAAGCAATCTCGCAGATAACCGAAAATGGTAATACAACAAAGGAAACTTCGTTGAAAATATTCGTTAATTCGTAATTAAGTAACGCATAAATTCAAAGGAAATTTTGAAATCACTAGATGATAGTGAATCATTAATTTCATATGCGTGTTTAAAAATGACAGGATAAGATGATTACTTTCTATGATCCTCATCATGTTCAGCATGACCGCATTAGCAAATACCGAGTGCTTAACTACGATACGAACATGAGACGATAAAATTCGAAATAGGCTGGAGAGTAATGGAGTTAGAAATCTATGAAATTTATAGAAGAGTATCCATAAACAAAATGGGATGATGTTCTTACAGTAGGAATCATAAATGCATTAAATCAAGAATGACAGGTTCCTTGTGTATTTATCTTTTACGCAGCATAACAAGCCTCCTCCCTCATTCCACTTTACCTCATAAAATAATAATCGACCAATTCAATAAAATGCCTACAACACACGATTTTAGGCGAGAAAGTAAAAAGCAAATAAGGATTCTAATCTCTCGGACCCGGTCCAAGAATTACATTTGTTAAACAAGTGAATCTACTCGTAAATTAAAACAACTATATTGTCAAACGTTTCAATAATTTAATTTTGTAATCTTTAAAATATATATTTTAGACAGTCATACAAATTTGCTGGAGCAGCAAATAAAAGAATTTGGAGAATGTGCCTTCTTGATTGACGTTCGGTCCAACTAGGTGATAAGAGAATGGTCGAAGATTTTAAATCCCAATGGTGGTTTGATTTAAGTTTATCAGATTTTTTTCAACTCTGTGGCAGTCTAGATAGATATAAGATAACGCTTGTTTAAAGAGACTCAAAATTTGGTTTAAAAATATAAGCGCATGCATCTTTCTCAAAGTAAGACTCAGTTTAAAACAGTTAGATCGATACCATGGACATCAATATTAAATTACTGTGGTAATCAGCATTTAGCCATGAAACAAATGGTCTTAGGCGATAGTCAATCCGTTGCATTTATGCGCTATTAAACTAAGCGTAGAGAATGCTACCCGAATAAACGGTTGATTTCAAGTGTAACGTTGCTCAAGTGTTGGAGTTTGACTTTGATATAATTTCGTATATGTTCAAGTTTATTATGAATAAATAAGGTTTTTATCCAGGATACACAACAGTTAGTATATCGGTTTCCAAATTCTATAAACTGAGATAACTGTCAAAAGTACCTATTTGCATGAATTTTAGGTCAGACAAAAACCCCACAACCGGTTTTGTGCTGTTTCTGCCCATCTGTTAGCACAGTACGATCGGGATCCGCATGACTGAAATCCACGGAGAAATAAACACAAAGTTTGATGTTAAAAGCCCCTTTTTAATTTGCCCGGTTGACAAACCTGTTCAATCACATCGCTTTACACACTTGTGGATGGGGTCGAAAACATGGATTGAACCAAAACCGTAATTGCATGCGTTTCGTGTTGTTGGCACTCATCAAGCAGGGCTGTACCATCAGGACCAGTATGGCATTTAATATGAAATTTTGCGTAAGCTAATACACATGTGGTTATGTGTATATGTGTTTAAACATGCATGTTGTGCCGGGTGTTGGATAAACTACTGGCATCAAAGTTCATACTGTAAATATAACACAGCTTTTGTTTGAATTCTAGGTTTTTTGCTTCGAAAAAAACTAATTATCCTATTATTATGTTCCTAGATGTATCCAAACGATTGAGTAGACTTTGAATAAATTTATACGCTTAGGGTCCAAATGCGAGTATTTGTGACTTATATTCCACTCAAATAATGTTCCAATTTATCACACAACCGAGTTTATAAAGCTACTCAGAGTATTCGCACTACCATTTTTCTACTTTTTCACATTACAACATGGTGCCAGACGTTATCGTTTTGTGAACTCTTGTTAGAACGCGTGATTTTAAATCAATATTAACGCGGATTAAACGTCAGATAATCGTTCGGCTAAGGCGAATGAACATCTCACTTTGTGGATTTTTCTTAGCTGGAACTGTTTAAGTCACAGTCCCATAATTTAGACACACTTATCATAACGCGTGATTAAAATTCCGGACTCATAACACTGAGGTGCAAAGCTAAAGCTGAACCGTATACGTCTAAGTGACTTCCGAATTAATGATGTGTATGATGTGTGGCATCGTGATCAAACACTTCGAGATTTACTTTCAATTTGATCATAAGTGTTAAGAATTTATCCTTCGTGAAACATTGAAATTCGAGAAATCGCTTGCTTATGAACGCTATTCAGCGTATGCATATCGTAAACCGAATTTATTTAGAAAGCGTAAACACCTAACAATAATATTGAAGGAAAACATTTTTATTCTCATGAATTTCGTTTGCACACACTCCACGACCAGTTTCGCGCTGTTTGCAGTCAACGGGTGGGAACAGTACAATCCATAATATTCACTGAAAATGTTGCATGAATTCTCATACGATATTATTTTTCCGCTGGATCTTCCTAACCTAAGCGCTTCATATAATATCATAAATCATGTATCATTAAGGAGCATTGCTTTGTATGAAGTTCGGTTACGAAGTATCGCAATAAAAATATATTCCTTTATGTTTATATACCGCTGAAAGCTAATTTTGTTATTTGGAGGTTTTAATAATCTGGCTCGGCGATGTATCACAAACAGCTTTGCCGTTTTTTAATTATTCATGATAACTATGAATAGATGGATCGGGTTGACAAATAATGTTATGTACTGCAAATCAGTATGGTGTTGCGGAGTCCGGTTTATCAAATTTTGTCGGCAAGAATAATAATAATAATGATAGCTACAATATTAAATAAAACAATAAAATAACCCACCGAAGACCAATTTTTGTTGACTAGAACGATTGTTATAGAAGATTCAGTTACTGGTTCTCCACGATGCCTAAGATTCCGGCACCGAGCAAATTGGTTTGACTGAATCCGTTGAAATAAAGTTCAGAACGAATAGAATTTCAGGAAACGAATGAATTTGTTGGATCGCTAAATGGATTTGTCTCTGTGAGCGTTAATAGTTCTCACAGTTCACACATTCACGGCGGTCAATCCAGACAGTTACGAACAAGTTCTCACACATTCAGCTCAGTCACCGCGAGAGAGAACGATCCACGCTGGTTGGATTCGAAAGTATATATTATTCAAGGTCACCAGGTTTAACAATTGCTTATACAAAATAGAAATACTTTAAATGCAACAATGGGAATGCATTGAATGAGTAAGTAAATGCTAAATGAAAATAAATAATCGACTGAAAATAATTGTCATTGGAAATATTTTGATCAACTCGGAGATCGGAAAGAGTTTCCAGAAAGTTGTTCCTCGGGTCAGACAAAGTAAAAGAAAAATCGTTTATATTTTGTTGGACTGGATGCATATTTCAGTATCCTTGGTCTGACAGCGGTTGTACAAGTTTAGATTCAGTGAATAGCTGTGCTTCTGAACCGTGGTGCATTAAAAATGTAAAAAGCGCTGTAAGGTAAACTAAATCAACACTTTGATGGAGTAGCAATCAATGTATTGATTGAGCTGATGCATTTCACGATTCACACATCTATTGTGCATTGGTTATATACCCCAATCGGATCCGAAAGTAGCATAAAATTCATGCTTCATCGAAGTCCTGTCACGACAATTTTGATCTCATTTGGAGCGTGTAATTAACACTGAAACGTTCATGGTCTATGCGTTTTTGAATCTTGCGTATACTGTTAAATTTATACGTCAATAAATTTTATATCTCGTGATATTTGTGCTAATTGTCTCAGGACAAATCAGGAACTTAATTTCGGTTATTTATTTCAAAAAATATATTTGTATTTCCTACAGTTTTCACTCTAACTCGTATCATGCATTCATTGATAATCCCCATCACAATACTGTTGTCTACAGCAATAATCTGTTTATACACTGGCACATTATTCTTTCTGTTCTCTTTCCAATATTATATAATTCTGTGTCACAAAATTTAAATGCTCCCAAACATGCTTACATTTTTAGTTTCTAACATTGTTTTATCTCACTACTTCCGAACTCTACTACTTACTGCAAAAATATTGAGCATTTTACTTTTTTCGAAACGCGCCTCCGTCTTCTCTAAGCGTATCGCAAAACTGAGTTAATTTTCGGTTAATTTAATTTGATATAACATCGTCCTTATGGGATTTTGACAGCCTGTAGAGCCTGAGAACCTAACAGAATTGCTGTTATTGGCCACATGATATATCACATGTTAGGTTCAAATACGTTTTGTTACTTAAGGCTGGCAGGAACAACCGGACTTAACTGGGTCTAACTGATTTACATGTTCGTAGACACGTTATTGAGCAGTTTGTCATGCGAGCTCTATTCAAAAGTTAAACCCTTGCTGATGAGTACACACAGCAAGAAACCGGTTGTGGACTGTTTGTGTGTGTGTGTGTGATGGAAAGCATCTGTATGAAGAAGAAAACCAGGAAAACCCTTGTTGTGCAGACACTTTTGCGTCTAACTAAACATTCTGTGTCTGTATTTTGTATGCAACTTTCACAATTGTACCTCTAAATTTGAGTTTCGTTTGCTCAAGCCCACTAATTAGGACTGCCAGTCTACTGTGATGTAGCTCACAAAACTATTACTGTCGATGCAAAGACTCATGAATGGAACAAGTATGTCTGAAAGTTGAAAGCCGGTGATTGTAATTCTGAATATATCACCGGAAATACTATCTCGAGTGGAATAAAGCATAGTAGCTCAGTTACTTGAAAGCATGATTCTTCGTCGAAAACCTTTGGAAAACCTGTGTCAATCAGCCTACCGGGATAATCGTTCAATCCTTGCGCGACATGCAACGCTGTCACAAAATATATGTCGTGTGCACTGAACATAACGTCGTTGCTTGTGAAATAATATTTTTTGAACGCAGTTTGGTAAGGAACTTTTCCTGAATTTACTTTAGAATTGGATTTTTTAACCGAAATTATTTCGCTGGATTGCCATGTACTTCGACAACCGTTCCATATATAACCGCTTAAATAGTGAGGCCTGTTTGTTTTATACACATTTACTAAAGTCTCGCGGGGTGCCATATTTACTTCCTTTTCACTTTCTGAAGTTACTTAATGGAGCATTCATCGAGCTAGTCTTTTTCAATTGAGTTGGCCATTGATGTCAATCGCATTTTCATCGGCTTACTCGGTTTACGATAATTCAAGATTCACGATTTATGATGACAAAATAGCTATACAACGCCATAGGATATACGTATAACAGTTAAACAAATCGTACTTTAATGTAATATGTAATGTAATAATGTAATGTAATATGCTCCAGAGGAGGAGCAAAACTAAATTTAAAGAGGAAATTTCGATTGAAAATATATGTTCGGGTAATTTGTTTTCCAGGTGTGTGTGCGTAAGAAGGTACCACCAAGGGTTTTCAGTAAACTGGGACCAACACATTATTTGGTTCCCCAAGCACTAAGCGATAGTGTATACAGAATTAATACTAGTTTTGTTATGTAGCGATGATGTACAGTTGGTGTCTATTGGTCCGATCCCCCGAGAGCCGAACTTTTGTGGTTATTTGATCCGTCTTCTGAAATTGAGTTTTCAGTATCTTTGTACGGCAATGCTTCAGCTTGTGTTTCTTAGACTGCCTTTAATGTGCTTATTCTGACGTCACTGGGAATAATTTTTAAGTGAAGTCGCCAAGTAGGTCTGACGAAGTCTGTCATAGAACTTGTAAGGGAAGTGAGTTTGAAAGTATTTGATCCATCACCTTTGTAATTGGATAAACGGGGTATCCTAAAGGTTATCGGAACGATACACTCCCGCACTGCGATCGTTTCTGCAATGTAAAGTCACTGTAGTCGTGTTGTTGTTGTTTAACGGCCTTTAACTTATTCACAGCCTCTGGAATGCCTAGAAGGATTCGACTGTGCTGGTTGCTCTTCTTACGAACATCGAGACGTCCTTATCTTCCCCACCAGGGTATGTCGGCATAAATTCGAGGTTTGCACTCGGGAAACTCACGTAGCAAATAAGAATTTAAAAGAGCAGTTTCCATATCCTTCTTACTGTTTAGTGTTATTTCCAGTAAACGTGGCTCCCCGCGTAGGTACGTAATTCTTGCATGAGTAGCTCCGTCGCAGCAGAATTTCATATAAATATTCAAAAAATCACACTGATCGGATGAAAATGATGAAAGTTATATCCAAAAGTGTCGGAACTCAAAAAAAATTCAGGTCACTGTTAATCTCATGCAATTAAATTATCAGTAAATTGCGTTTATTCTAATATTTGTGATGCTCATTTCCTCTTGATAACACAACACAGGCATTTCGGGCTATTTACCGTCATCATGTGGAGAAAGCAAGATCAGGTTCAGGGAGCCTTGAAACAGTGGTAAAGTGGTAAACAAAGTTATACTTTTATGTCACCGTTATATAAGGTTCTTACAAAGAACCACAATGTTCAAATACAGAATCACGAATTGTTTACCGGTCAACCACAAGAGGCACAGATAAACGACCAATATATTGTGATGCTCGCATCCCCATCGCTTACACACCACAAGCGGTTTCTGGCTGTTTGTCTTCATCCAGTGTAGACAGTAAGATCAGGTTTCGGCAATAGCCTTCATGACGCCAATATACATTATTTGAAGAAATTAAATTTTATGCTCACTACTACAACTACTTATTACCATTTATTTAAATTATTTGAACATTTTCGAGTTAAAATAACAGCTGAAATGTCAAATTTGACATAGTCATGCTATAGTTTAAAGCCATGGTTTTATCAGATGGAAAGACGAACGTTTTCGGGAAATTCAAAAATTTATCTTCTGTAAAATTTTCGTACATTACCTCAATCGTGAGAGTAAATTAATAGTTATGCACCAAGCGCGAAATGTCTGACGATGCGGTCCGCAATTATGTGAGAATTTTTTCAGCGCTCGAATTCTCCTCTATGGATGCAGCAGAGTAAGAGTACATGCATTAAAAATTTAGCAGCGTTAGTTGAGATGAAAATAATTTACTGAAATTTTCACGGCTTGTGAACTAGAAGTATTTTGCACTTTTCGATATTTCGTTATAATCGGGCAGTTGTGTGGACAAAAGGAATGATTCGATGTTTGTTTTTGTTGTTTCTCCGGTAATAGAAAATATGCATATGGGATAATTATGAACAGGAGCAATCACGTGTGATGATATTTGCTAAATATTGTGGGGCTACGTGCTTATGACATATTTTATTATCATCCATTTCCGTTAACATCAATCATTTATGTAGAAGAAATGTCGGAAGAAAACGTGATAATAAAAAAGGCAATCAACGGATTATAGGCCTTCGTTAGATTTCGTTTTCAAAATTCTAATTAATTCAAGAAAAATGTTCAACCCATAAACAAATTAAAACTGGGATCTACGGTATGCATACGGTACGTCAGTGAGATATCTGAAGTGATTGGAACAATTGTAAACAAGAATTTAGGATGGGTAATATATAATATATATATAATAATATATATAATATATATAATATATAATAATATATATAATATATAAAACTCTCCATTTCATTTTGTGGAACCTCAATAATTGGCTTAATCCGGGAGCTATAATAATTGTGTTTATAGAATCGAGGCTCAACGTTGATCCGGGCAGTCTGCTAAAGAACTTAATGAAGGATTGGAGATGGGAAGTAGCATGTTAATAGGATTTCTTAGGATGAAATGGAGGCAAGTCTGTTATCAGGTACTCAGCAGTAGTGTGCATTAACGATGAATGCGAATCAAGAGTTTCCGAATGATATGCACTGGCATACCACAAGTGCAGGAAGCGCCGAAAAGATGATGACGACAAGCGCAAACCTGTATTAATTCGGGATCTGGAAAGACTGCATGAAAATGTTTTTAGTAACAACACCCTCAAAAGATTGACGAGATAGACAACGCCAGTCTCTATTGAACGATATGCGATTCGTTGACGTCTGTCAAACGAGCCCTGATTTGTGGAGGCTTGAAGCGTACAAGTTTGCACGGACTCGATTGACAAATTAGATCAAAGTGATAACCGGGAAGGAAATCATGAATTGCAATATCGGATTTCAATGCTCGATCGATTGGGAAACATGGGGGGTGCTTCCTGTGCTTACTGATCAGCAGCTGTGTGAACCACTCAGTGAATCGTTTATACATTCTCTAACCGAAGGAGTGGTGCCAACGGAGTGGAAGACAAGAGTAATTTCATACATCTAAGAGCGTGGTAGACGTTTAGATCTAGTAAACTAACGCCCTGTCACCCTACGTCCTGTGATATCCAATGTTCTACAGGGTATAGTGACGGGAAAAATAGTTCATCACTTGGAATCACAAAAAATACTATCTGTAGCGCAGCATGGTTTTTGTAAATCTCGATCATGCTTGACAAACTTGTTGAACGACTGGACCCAAGCGGTTGACGAAGAAGCTAGCATCCACGCGTGCTATCTGGATATGTCTAAAGCATTTGACCGAGTTTATCACATTCGTCTACTACAAAAGCTGGAGCAGATTGGTATCAGCGAACAGCTATTCCCATGGCTTGAAAGTTAAATCAGTGGGTGCAAGGCGATAGTTCGAATCAACGGGGTACAATCACGGGTTACTAATCTCTCTAGTGGCGTAGCGCAAGTTTCCGTCCTCGGGTCAGTACATTTCTTGGTTTACATCAACGACCTACCAGAGACGCTCTCATGCAAAGAGATACTCTCAGCTGATGATATTAAACTTTTGACTAGGGTAAAATCAACCACGGACTGTGCACGGCTGCAAAGTCTTCTAGATGCTCTCCGTGAATGATCGGTTCGGAATAAGCTACCATTCAATTTCTAAAAATGCAAGGTGTTTCAAATTGGTAAGCCATTTCTGGACCAATATCACTTTGGGCAAATCATTTTAAGCTGAATCGAGTCGGAAAGCGGGCTTGGAGTTTGCATATACGGCAGCATAAAGAATTGTTAGGTTATCTACAAGCGTGCTTTCAAGCTTCCAGGTATACTGCGACGGATTTTCAGTACATCCTCGTCTGGAACCTTGCCCAGCATCATGAAAGCCTATTTAATTCCAAACATGGAGCATGCTTAACAAGCTTGGACTCCGTGGTTAAAAAGGATACACTATTGTTTGATAAAATATACCATCGTGTAACCAAACTCGTAAGTGGTTTCCGGAAACTAATTTTACGATGAACGATTGCAAAATCTGCGACTACCTACTCCCTTTCAACGAAGCCTTCGAAGTGATGTGATACTAACATACAAAATATTAATACCGCACATCATTCTTTAAAACGTTTATTCGAGTACCGTGAGTCACAACATACACAACCACTCAGCGACATTACAAATTCACAGGAGGATTCTCATATTTCATTAAATTCATAATATTGAGTTCACCAATGATCAGAACGTTGTTGCGATATCTGGAAACAACCAGCTAATTTTTCTCGAGTAAACAAACATTGTATGCTTCGTCTTCTGACGATGTACGGAAAATCACACCAACAACACATTTTCACCTGTTGTTAATTCAAGGGAACACCACAATGTGTCTTCCATTATCAAATCGTTGTCCGTGATTTCTTTGAACGAGAGGTGTTGGTCATAGTAAATAGCAACACCTCATCCTCCACGGTCCACACGATCACGATTAGAAAGAAACACTCACTCTCATAAAACCTATTTTAAAAACGTACAATTTTAACAAATATTTTTTTCTACAACCTCATTTAGGCGGAATTAGTTTATTCATCTGATGAATCGAAAGATAAAACACCGATTCGTTGGAAATTTCGCTATTTCGAACGTAATTTGCACCAAGTTGCTATTTTGTTATCAATATTGTACGTTGCATTCGAGTACTCACCATTACGGCAAACTTGCTATTTGAGGGCTTTCAAATAAAGATTTATATTTCAATTTAGCGTTACTAAATGAAACTAATCTCTCTGACTTCACTTGGCAAGCGCAAGCGGCATAGCATTCTCCGGCACAAAAGTAATCGCAAACACTAATGTGGGAGATGTAGGAATCTCAAGAGAACCGATCAAGTGACAACTAACGTGAAAGCAGCAACCTATAGAATACAGCGTCTACTTTTAAACGATAACGATTTCGCATTATACACACATTGCAATGCATGTTTTTGCGATTCGCAATAATCTGGTAGCAACCGTGCAATCAGATTGGGCATAAAGTGATACAGTGCTGACAACATGGACCCACGTGTGAGTTAGGCGTCAGAGTTTTAGCGTTCCACCCAATGCAGGCGAGCGTTGGGTTTTATGCGATATGACGAGCTGATCACATGTACCATCCTGCAATGATTTGTAAATTCACACCGAGCTAGCAATTACTAAACAATTCCATCCCTGGAGAATGTGAAACGTACTGAGCCCAACTGTAGAATTGCGTAAAAATAGTTAGTGCTGTGTACGAATGGATAGTGTAAAGTAGCAGTTTTGTTAATAGTATAATTAATTTCTATAGTTCTTTTTGTAAGGAAACACCGAAACCATTATAAAAATCCAAATGTTATTAATATCAAACCGTGCCAATATAATAACTATGCGGAAATTAAATTGAACAACGATCTTACAAGATCAATATTAAGTTTAAATCCCACATGATATAAATACCATACATTATTTCAAAACAAAATATTTATAGAATATCAATTTATTCTTTCAAATCATTTAGTCTAACACGATTAAAATCCAATTACAGTGGACCAATGAGCATATAGCAGATAGAGGTTGCTTTTGTTTTAACACGCCAACGATTAATCGGATGCAGTTCAGCATATCAATTATAATCGATGCAAAATTACAACTTACTTGAGGAGACGTCAAGATTCATTAAATTTGACGAATGCTCATGTGGATTCACGTGAATATTTATAGACGAACTCAAGTGGCTAAATGCGTGTCGACGGACAAAACGGTTGGCCAGCGAATGGGACAACGAAACGACCAATCGCATGGGAAAATAAAACTACATGTTCCGGAAACGATGGGGCAGTGGTGCATTGTAGAATGCGATTGTAATCACTTTTACTCAAAATGGAAAATTCGTTCATACGAGCTGCTAAACATACGAAACGCATATTTGCATTCAAGAATGCAAGTTCGTCGTGAGGAAATGCCAGATTTTGACCCAAAATTATTGAATTGATCTAACTTAAACACATGAAATTTAGGTTAACTAAACGGAGATGTTCGCATTTTGCAAAATATCAAACTACACAAAGCGCTTGTATACAACGCAAAAATATAATGTTTTAATGCTTATTGCAGTGATTCATGATTTATTGTTAAAAAGGCATTTAACTTCAGAATAATCACAGTGTGGAAATAATAGGTATGTGTATGACAATGGTATTCGAAAACAATCTTGCATTATCGAATTTTGAACGTTTTCCGCTCTTGACCAAAAATCATATTGGTAAAGATTCAAGAATTTATTATGTAAAATCTTACAGCTTTACAACACCAAATGATATCCGTATGACAAAAAATAAATAAGAAAAATTGAGGTGCTATGAAGAGCGACAATATTCGTTGTTAGAAAAATTTCATTTATTATCATGATATGGTGAGAAAGTATTCGTTATGATAAATATCATGTGAAGTTGCTTGATTAAGATATAAAAGCGGTTGTAATGTAAAATAAAAGCAAAAAATATCTAGGTTGTTCCTGAAAATTCTTTCACTAGATGATTGAACAACTTCTGACGGTAAAGATTTCCATAAGAAACAAAGGCGCATTGAATAGAAAAACCGACGGTAATTCCGGTGAGAATGTGTGAGTGCGTGTTGTATGGCTTGATCGGAGGCGAAATAGATAGCTCAGAAGTTGAATCCTTGAGTTCAGTATATTAGAGGTTAGGAGTAACTCCAAATGTACCTGTCTGCGAACCAGTGTATCCGAATTAAGATGCAACAGTCGATCCTTATAAGGTAGGTCGCGAAAACAGCCCACCATTTTAGTAGTTCTGTGATAAATCCTCTCGAGAAACTTGATGTCCTTTTGTTGACATGGATCCCAAGCTCTGTGTTTGAATATCTTTATTTTCTTGCTAGAACCCTATTTATCAGTAGCATATACGTATAAATTTGTAATTAGGAGTACCAGTAGTAGCAGCCCACCAGTTATATATATTAGATTGAATAAAAGTTTAGTGTGTTGCGATTCGTCATACATAGAGTGGAGGTCGAGCATAGAACAAGATTCAGTATGGCTTTAACTACCACGTGTACTTGACCTCGCTAATTCGGGATCAACATCAAGCTTGCGAGTGTCCAGTTAAGCATGCAAATTTTATGATTATATGATCGATTATAATGGCATAGCAGGCATTCAAGTTAGTCTAACGCAAGTGAACGATTTTCGTTGTTGATACTATTGGTTATATTCCTTAACCTGTGTGACTTATGTGATTCAAGGTTGATATTTTTCAAAAAGTTGATGTGTTGTGGTTAACATTTTTAAAATCATTACTGAGGGTCATGGTGTAACGATCTCGATGCTATTCACTTAATTACCATAAGAATTCCTCCGTTCGCTATTTAGAGGGCGTCAGCCTGTAAGCGTTTTCTGTATGATTTAATATTGCGTGGAAATCACTCCCTGAAGAACTAGTCTCTAATCTTCAGTCTGTGCGTTCAAATATGGGCAAGACGAACGATGGCATGTACATTTTACGGAACGTTGCCCACAGCAATCAATCCCCTTTTTCTGACAAAAACGACAAACATATTATGAAAATCTTTTTAAAACGCCATATAGGCGTTTCTTGTCCAATTCTTTCGATTTTGTTGTAATTAACTGATGTCCATTGTCTCATTTTTCATTGAATGTCATTTCCTATCTTCCATTCACTGATACACACTTGTGCTTCCTACGATTCCATCCTGGTAGTGGCACATGTTTTCAAGCACACTTCCGAAAGCATCAGGGCGCTCGCTTCGACTTGGTCGACTATCACCCTGTGATGATGATACTGATACTGATCCGTGTGCTTGATGTGCATCCCTTGGTTTTATTTGATCGCATCGACTGTTACGCAACACCAAAAGTACATTTCTCTATGAAAAATCCGTCCTACAAATTAAGCTGATCTTACTGTCTCCACCTGATGACGGCAAACAGCCAGAAACCGGTAGTGGTGTGTAAGGGATGGGGATGTGAGCAACACATTACTTTGGTCATCCATAAGCGCCTTGAGTGCTTTGACCAAGAATCACTTTGTGATTCGGTGTCTGAACATCGTGGTTCGTTGTACGAACCCTGTATAACAGTTGGCATACAAGCATAGCCTTGTTTACCCTTAATCCACTGTTTCAAGGCTCACTGAACCTGATCTTACTGTCTCCACCTGACGACGGCAAACAGCCAGAAACCGGTAGTGGTGTGTAAGGGATGGGGATGTGAGCAACACATTACTTAAGTTGATCTACATTCTTTTTAATTTATCAAACATCCTTTCATTTTTTTGATTCAAATTCCGTAATTAATAAAAACTAAACCATTTCATGCTGATTCATTATTTTCGTTTAAGAATATTACCAGCAATAATTTTGCTCCAGTGTCAAAAAATAATTTTCAATCTGAATCAGTGAACCATGTATGGTTGTCATTGGCTTTTCCGGTGTTGATCAAGACAAAGGAACAAAAAACTAATAATTAATCATGAACAAGAGTGCCGCTTTGATTCCCTCGTCGATAAATTCAATTCATCGAGATTTTCGTACTCATATATAGAATTGTTGCGTGGTGTGATTAAAATGAAAGCATCGAAAGCATTGACGATAATCAACATAAACATTAATCACGTGGTACATTTTTGTTTGTCAACGTTTTTTGCGGTTAAAAACAATGAACGTTATTTGTAAAAATAACATACTTTCCCATCATACACTCGGGAAGTTGTTTTGGCATTGGCGCAATGTATCAAATAGGGATACTGGTTTTGCGCCTATCGAGAGGAATATTCTTGTAATGGTATAAAACTCGTAATATGAAGTCACTGTGAGTAAACCCTGCACCGACAACCCTGTGTCATCGTGTGAAACAACCGTTAACATGTATATGTGGAGCATCTTCACTCGTTTCTTTTGTTTTGAGCAGGATGCACCTATCTGAAAATATCATTTATCAATTCCTTTCCTTTAAAAAGTCATATGATGATTATACATTTTTACGTGTGCAAAGTTATTTGTATATTGGCGAATTGACTACTTGATTTTTTATGTTTGCGTTTTTATGTATACACCAGTTTTCGACTCTCTCTCTCTCTCTATATATATCTATTATATATGTTGTTGCCCTCCGTCGGTCGATATATAACAAGTGTTTTGATTACTCAGTACACCTGGGCACAATAGATACATAAGGCCATCAAGCGCTCGAGAGGATTAAACAGCAGAGCAACCGACGTAACTGACTTCTCGACCGCCTTTATGAGCATGAATGGGACTTTAATTTGGATACTCTGGCTCTCACGAGTTCAGTCAGATTTATTACTCACTTGCAAATACCTACCTCAAAGTAATATCCTCTAAGACATCTATTTCGCATCCGGTCATGACATACCACTCGCAAGCACACATTGGCATTGAAAATTCCACATTCCCACCGAAAAAACTGTCGCTTCTTCTTTAAAATGGAACTTCTTACTGTTAGATGTTGTACAATCATTTAGTGAAACGATTTGCAGAACCAAACTAGATATAATTCTTACTAATTCCGTCCTACAAACCGTTTATATATCTTTGGTGATAAAACTTCCCACGATATTTATTCTAACAAATATAATTTATGAAACCGAAACATGTCATTTTTAACCTAAAATTACAGTTGATCTTCCCCATTATAATGTTTTCGTCCTTATATCTTATGGTGTTGTACAGCTATACGCAGTGTGTACAATAAATTGTTGAATATTAAATATTGAAACATGATGGATTACAAAACATTCAATTGGTAATAAATCGCGGGAGCTATATGATAAAATAAATAGGCACACTAAGAACTGCTAACTATATATGATTTCATGTTTCTATTCTCGTTCGTTAAAAATCAGTTGTCCATAGAATTTCAGACTTTAAAATCAATAAATTTAGGGGCTCTGTGGCACAACTTTCAATTGGACGGTTGAGCTTTGAATCAGGCTGTGATAACTCATTTCAAGAAATCTGCAAAACTTGAATCTCTGAAATATCCATGTGCGTATAATGGGTACCAAAACCAAGGGAAAATGTAAAGTGCGACCGCCTAGCAACCAGTTGAGTCGGTAAATTGATGTCATTTTTATAACTACAAGCTAAATTAACATAATAAAGTAACCGGCATTAAAATAAGTTTTATCATGGAATCGTGTTTTGGAGTAAATCATTTAGTCAAAGTAATAGTTTACTACTTTTGGTAGTTGATGTAAAATGTGTGGTTGATCGAATTTCTTTCGATTTTGAAAGATTGGTGACAGTGGGTAATCGTTTGCTGGTTTATCGCATGCTTCCTAAAATTCATCTCTTGATGAATTACTGTTTATTATAACAAGCTGGTTTCATCTGAAATCTATAACTTTTTCACCTTTCTAATATATTGTGGTGCTCACATCCCCACCCATTACCCACCACTACTTGTATCTAGTTGTTTGTCGTCATCAAGTGGAGACAGTAAGATCGGGTTATGTAAGCCTTTACACGGCTACTGTTTTATAGGATTTTTAAAAAGAACCATGATGTTCAAATACAGAATCACAAAGTGACTGCTGGCCAAGTGCTCGAAGCCTTTCTAACTGATACGATCGAAAAACTTTGGATGTGATCTACTGCAAAGTGGAGAACATAACAAAGGTGTCAAAAAAGTAATTTAAACACCAGTAAACAAAAATTATCCCCATGAGTACTCGAGGGATAGCCAGTATTTTTGAACGACTTATATCGTATTGCTAAAAGCATGATTGTATAAAAAGAAAATTAAGTTTATAGCGTAGTGGAAGGTAAAGCATATATGCGGAATTCAGATGCGTCAATATCCGATCCAAAATGCATCGACTGATATTAAGATATCTGGATGATTCACCTAATAATCCTGATCATAATTCACAACCCTCAAGTATTTTCGTAACCACAGACGAACCAAAATCACTTACCTGATGTGCCCCCGGTTTATGTGGTTTGAGTTACGCAGTGTTCCCTGCGTAGGCAGAGCACATTAGAACCCTAGTTCTACAAACACATACCATTCACGAATGAATCGAATTTCAGAACCTTTTACTAGTGGCGAGGTTTCGTGTGTATTGTCTGCGACCCGAAATCAAGTATCGGAATTTTTACCGCCGAAATTACGAGTATATATATATAGTATATAATATAGTATAGTATAATATATATTTATCGTATATATATTTATATATATATATATATGCATGAAATAGGAATGGTACACACTGACTCGCTTTATTGATCTATACTTTAAATTTTGCCCGGAATCACAATCTCCCAAAAGTTTCCGTTCTTTGACTTTTCGAAGACAGAGGCCAACATCGAGTTTAATGCGCAGTGAAACAGTGCATAAATGGCAAAATGCTATGAATGTGATTGTACAATGAACCATGTTCTTCGAAATTAGAATCAAAACATGACTGCCATTTAAGAGATGAAACACCGAAGCATTTATATATTAACAATTTCCTGTTGTCCCTTTATGAGACTTAAGTAGGGTTGAAAATTTGATTTTACTAATGTATCTGGGAAGTAAATCCTTTTTTTCAATTCTCACAGATCAGGTGAAATGTGAATCACGGAAAAGTTGATGAGATTAATCAGTTCAGAGTAAATGTTTCTTTATTTACGGGAAATTTGTTGAGGTTCTGGTTTTGGTAATTCAATTCTGTTGACTCTGTGTGGCGCAGATCGAGATATGACACGTTACATTTTCATAAATAATGCTTGCAAAAGTAGGATTATATGCGATTGAATGAGAAGAGAGAAATGCTTGGAAGCAAGCAATCTGCGTCTAAATCTACTACGCAGTTATTGAAGTCATTTATAGTTAAGAGAAACGAAATTTTAACAACCCATCAGGAATTACGGAAGTATTGAAAGAGTTTGTGAATGGATTCTGCTGATTGAACAATATATATTAGAATTGGCTGTCATGCATGATCATAGCCCGTTGGGTGTATGTTACTTGAAGAATTTCTGTAAAGTGATTTTACTAATGGTTGTATTGCCGATCTCAGTTGAGCGATAAGGTCCTTAGTAAAAATAGAATCGTTCGAGTCGTTGGCCAACGAGAGTCTTAATTTCTTAGATAGGTCTCTCGTGATTGCTTCCAAATAGACCAATATCGGCTTGCTAATATTGGAAGACCTTTGAACCACCAACTCATCATCATTTTCACGCTTGAACGTATCCATTTTATCAGTCGAGATTATCGGCTGGTTCAACACGGTTTGCGGGGATTCATCTCTCGGTTGTGTGTCATATATGAATGGGAAATTGATAGAAAATTCTGTAACTGAATTCTGACTGAATTCTGTCTCCTCTGGAGTCATTTTTTCTGTGATAATTGGGGCAGGTGTTGTTGTTGTGTTTTCTAATGCGGTCGTATTATCCTTGATGTGATCGTAAAATTCGAAAAATGAAAAAAGTTCAATTATAAAGGCTGTCGTGTTCAACATCTCCGTGTCGTTCTGGATTCCCGGATGGTAATCAGGTAGCACCACAGATCGTCTTACCGATTCCATCACGGGGTCCGCAAATAAAGAGAACCAGGGTTCAAAGTGAGATTCAACTTCCTCATAATACGTTGGCTTGTCGGAATTATTAAAATGAGTTAATGGGTACAAAGGTGCACATGGTTCCTCAGTTTGATTGTACACGTTATTTGGAAAATTGTCGCTGACTTCTTTTGTTATATCATTATTTCTTGTGAAATTCTCCACTATGAAGTATGAATCAAATTGAGTTACATTTGGTGTTTCGTTCCATGAAACGGCGGTAGAGTTATTCTCGGTAGAATCTTTTAGTAAAAGTTCGCAACAATACAAAACCGTATCACTTGTTTGTATCTGGTGACCGTTCCTAAATAAATCTTGACAAATTTGTTGACTGCATATTGATTTTTCATACGATCGTACTATGTACAGAAGGGGAATGATCCATATGGAATGAAGCTGGGTCATTTTTGTTGAAATAATCCTAGGTTTTGCTTCTGTCTGAAACAAACGGAAATTTATGATATTCTCATTTAATGTGGGCATAAGTGCCTTAACATATTGGTGGTGTAAAAGAAGGGTATATGCTAGTTATAATAAAAAAGATAATTAACTAATGTAAAAAGGTCAAATCATGTCCGTCGATAACTTCGATGTATGAACATTATATTTGTTGCTTGCAAGTTGTCTGAATATAAAGAAGATCTGTGTCGATTACCCTGGCAGATGTGTGATTGTTGATTGGGACCGAAACTGACCAAAATTAACTTTTTGTCCCAAATCATGTTACACTACCACGCGCCCAAGCCAGTAACGATTAAACTCGACCTGTTTGTTAGATGCGGTCGGCACTCACTTACCTCATCGACGGTGCAGGCTGCTACAATTTATTCCGGCTCTACTATTTGCTACTAATCTTCTCGCAGTAGAACGGTAATAAATCGAGGATAATAACCACGAGACTGTACGAATATGTAGTTAGATTACTGGCAAACAGCAAACGCAATTTGGTTTCTTACTTGTACATTAAAATAGAATCTGGTTACTTATTTAAACGGCAAGATATACTTATTCATTTGCATAATTATAAGCGTTGTTCGGTGGCATTGTATGAATTTCTTTGTCAGTCGACGCAAGCCATGGATTCAAGCGCAATCTTACCAATATCCCATATTCCACACTACCATAGCATCCAAATCACGTTTAAAAACCTTCAGAACTCGAAACTCAGAAAATCAGAAAATTTGATGGTAGTAAAAGCAGTAAGCTTAACAATAACCATAGGATGACAAGGTATATGGAATATATACACAAAGCTCGCATTGATAGCAAGTACTCGGTATATCGACGTCGTTTGCAGGTTGTTGGAGTGAGCTGCATTTAATAGCTGAATGTAACACCAACTTTCACCCAACGCGAGGATGACTACGAAAACTAAGCCACGAAACAAATTGGTCGAGAGCAGGCACATACAATCACATAGATTCAATGCCGAGAATTTTCACATCCACGTGTCAGGTCTTTTTGCCAAAGTTGTATCATCTTGAATGGTTGATTTCCTGATCATAACTCCGTATAGAGCAATAGATAAACTATGATCTATAAACCAGCTTTAGAGTGCGCATCCACATTTTCACATATCGATCCATCATATGCTTGATATACAACGGATGCTTAGTAAAAATGCATACATCATTATTTCGTATTTCCAGGTTTAGCTGCCGTATAGTGGAGTATTTAGTAGCAAGTGTTTTAAGGCTTTATTTTTGCCATCACGACAGCTTCCGGTTGCCAAAGACAGGCTTTATTTTTGCCATCACGACAGCTTCCGGTTGCCAAAGACACGAGATTTGAAAGTAATCAATATGACGTCTCTGCTGATTATTCGATTATCAATCTTTGTGTCTAGCGAGAGGTGAATCGCAATATTTTAACAAATATACGTGAGATGGTATACTGGTTAAATCCGCCAGATTTCGGTGGTAATCACGGGATGCGATTATGTTCATTGGCAAGGAACGTTTATACATCCCATACTGATCATCAGCCAACAATATTTGCATGCTGACAAACAACATACTATTATTAATTGACGCTGCCATTGGGGTTGAGAAATATTGGTTACCTCGTCGACAAACAGTAGATCAAGGACTGGCAGCTCACTAGCTACCTTTTACTCTTAAACTGTTAAAATTAAAGAGCTTGTAAGCAAAACACCTGCATAGAAGAATAATTTAGCCTTTCAGTGAATTTCAAACACGTCTAAAGTTTAACTGTCGAAATTCATTCCAAAATTGACGAGCCTCGGTGGATAGACTATGACATCGAAAATGTTGAATAGCTTCCTGCTTAACGGTCATGAGCTTCCAGTAAATCAATATTATCAACTTGCAATTGCACAATCTCTTCCAAAGATTTTCTCAAAGCTGTTTCAGGAAGACGATTATGTTTAGGTGTGACCTTTCCCGTTAAAAGCCACCTTAAATTATCGACTATATACTATCAGCTACGTTTCGATGCCGAATCTCTGAAACTATTGCGAATAAATTGCAGATGGCATGCGAGCGAGAAATCTTTCGGTGGTTATTGCAATATCCAAATCCTAAATATTCTGTTTTTGTTCAGAACAGTATGCTATAATATACAAAATTCGAGAACATGTGGTCAAAAAAGCACATTGCTTCACAATTACCATATCATAGTAAATAGTCGTTCAACGAAAAGGAATAAACATAATTATGTAATGTCTAGTATAGTCCAGTTGAATACTTACCATAGGTCAATATGAAGGTGTCGTTAAATCGTTATGCAACAAATAAGTGTCCAAATTTCGAAGGAAAGTTTCGACACTGGGAACGATGACAATAGATTCGGGGAGGGCATTCCAAAGGAACCAGTCACGTACATAATAAAAATCGGCGACAGCTGATACGGGAGTGGGGAACTTGTAGTGTCGCTGAGTTGCTGCGCGCATGTTGTGACTCACGGTACTCGAATAAATGTTTTAAAGAATGATGTGGGGTATTTAATATTTTGTATGTTAGTATCACATCACTTCGAGGCTTCGTTGAGAGGGAGTAGGGAGTCGCAGATTTTGCAATCGTTCATCGTAAAATTAGTTTCCGAAAACCACTTACGAGTTTGGTTACACGATGGTATATTTTATCAAGCAATAGTATATTCTTTTTAACAACGGAGGCCAAGCTTGTTATGCGTGCTCCACGTTTGGAATTAAGTAGGCATTCATGATGGTGGGCAAGGTTCCAGACGAGGATGTACTGAAAATCCGTCGCATCAAACCTAGAAGCTTGGAAGCACGCTTGTAGATGACCTCACAATGTGGGCAGTTCATCATGCTGCCGTATACAGAAACTACAACATCCCTTTTCGACTCGATTCAGCTCAAAATCGTGATATTGCTACTGGAATGGCTTACCAATTTGCAACACCTTGCATTTTTGGAAATCGAATGGGAGCTTATTCCGTACTGACCATTCACGGAGAGCATCTAAATCACTTTGCAGCTAAGCACAGTCCGTGGTTGATTTTATCCGCGTCCAAAATTTAATATCATCAGCTAAGAGTATCTTCTTGCATGAGAGCGTCTCTGGTATTGATTGTCTGCGCCATTTTTTTCGCCGTAACTGTTATATTTCTTTGGAATTCCCTACCCCAACATGTGGTGGACTCTCCTTGCCTGGCGGCGTTTAAAGTGAAATTGGACTTACATATGCAAAAGAATAACATTCGTGAGCCTTACATTTGATATTATCTATTGCTTTTATACGATTGTATTTTTCCTGTTTTTATTCATA
>JACCGJ010004996.1:0-13497 GCA_013407085.1 Atriophallophorus winterbourni | reverse complement strand
ATTTGTTTTACACCTTTAAGTTATGATACTTTGAACGACTTTGATTTAGCCGCGCTTTACAAATCACTAATTTTGAGTTCGTTCAGTTTTAGATTTTTGTTGTTTTACTTAGAATCATTTTAACAATAATTCTGTTTAGAAATAATTTATTTTTGAAATTAAAATCAGTTGTACGCCATTAAGTTATCCGCACATGTTAAAATCACCTGCATTTCATTGATCATCTCATTGATTTTCAGTTTAGTCCGTAGGATCAGGACTGTAAGTTTCTGATAAGAAGATTGAACATCTAGAATTTCTGTAGGTGAAACGCTTCTGAGAAGTGCTTACATGGTATATTTGATCACATTTTATATGAAACCCTACCCTGTATGTGAAACTATATGGCCTCTTGGAATCTCGTAATAGTCTACTAATGTAATGACAACACTTACGTTTTCTGTTGAAAAAGTATTGCGTGTTGTTTTAGACTGTATACGCACAACATAAATTTCCCACAGACAATAGTCAATGGTGTATTGTAGAAATAATAGCTACAAGCTTAATAAAATAACTACAGGATAGTTAACACATTTTGTCGGAAAAATGGGTGTTTCGTTTTGTACCGCCGAAGTGAGAAAACGTTTAAAAACCAAATAGGCAAATAATACAGCAGCTGACTTTCAGAATTAGGATAATTAATGTATACATCAAAATGCAAGTCCAGATATTTTCAAGTTATTCATATGGGAGTAAATACTTTCGTATTTGAATGTCAATGTGGAATTTTGCTTTTTATGAATCTTTTGATATTGTATTCATTTAATTATCAACGGATTTCAACATGGTTTTGATTTGAAAATCTGCAAATGTCGATAAAACATCACCTACTGCAAAGTAGATCCACAGGAATCGCGGCCCCGCTGCTCGCTCAGGTGACTCTTGTCTTGTATTCTCTAAATAGAATGCGGATAACGCAAAAGCTGTACAATGTGAAATATGTTTAAAATGGATGCATATCCGGCGCGGAGAAATGTATCCAGAGACATATCGATGGCTTCAAAAAACATCATGCGATATTATTTGCACGGTATGCAAGATATGCCTTCCACCTTTAAATGTTACGCACAGAGTTAGTCAGAAAAAAGTCGTAGGTGCATCTACTTAAACCGCTAAAGGGCTCGACGGAGTAGACTGAGATAGTGACTCTGCCTAAGCTGAGGAAAAACTACCTATCTGTGGAGCTGGCTTGTGTGCCATTCGCTTCCTCGAATACAAACCGTTTACAAAATGGTATTTGTACGGATGATACTTCGAACGTGCATGAACTCGCCGTTTACTCGCCTTCAACACCGATTACTCAACAGACTCAGATTGCACGGATGTGCAATCGTGCAGTACTTTGTGCTGTGTGGCTATCACCGTGCTAAATTGATTGACCAGAGGTAGTGAGCTGCATGCTGAAACAGCCTGGAGTCTCACTACCATTTCTCGTTCTTTTTCTTCCTCATACCTGTCTAGGCCTGGGCAACCTGACAGTATCTTAGCCCACGTACAGTCTGTGACTGTGCGGCACTTTGCCTGGATCAGGCTTGTGCTTTCATACATCATACTCACCAGTCAGGAATAAATAAAACTTATACAGACGTGACGTCTAATGGTCTACCTAGTGATCCGTGCTATGCAATCTTGGCACAATGATTGAGTAAAATAGAGGCTCAGCTTCGTGTAGTGAATGAAGTGCCTACTAGTTAAAATGCTGTTGGATCTCTAGTCATGGATGAGATACGTTTATAACCTGAGCGCACTTTCCTTTCCATTTTTTAAAGCTATTTAATCAAGGAAAGGAATGAGTTACCATTTTTTCTGCATTCTAACTTGGCCGAAAAATTGAGAAGGATAAACTGTGGACAAAGAAAATTGTTTTAGATTCCGACGAGCAAGGCCAATTGGTACTAAGACGCGTTCATCGTCTTAAGGGAGAGTCGTTAAAGATAGTACGTGACCTGTATCCTTAGGACAGAATCAAAATGAAAACAGCCACCCAATAATTGCGAGCACGCAGAGAAGCTGGTGAGGTAGATCCCCATATAATACATGTTCGGGTAGTTAGTAGGAGGCTACACATTCGTTGAAAGCCGCTGTCAATCCTACCACGGTTAATCCTTCTGTGAAAAGATTCTAAGTATTGGTTTTTTCGCGCGTGGAGTCTAGGAAATAAACTTGACGAGGTTAATGAAATTGTCTGTCAGCGAAAGCCAGATATAATTGCTGTTACGAAATCTTAGTTAACAAATGATATATCTTATATAAAGTGCGTGCTACCACACTAAACACTTTTGAGAAGTGACAAAGTAGCTTCGAGGTTTCCCGGAAGCGTTGCTGTATACTTGATTGTGGAAGTATTTGGAAGGTTTTGACATGATGCTGTAAATGCGGAAAGCATCTGGTGTGAGGTGAAGTCTAGCTCTGGGGCGCATCACTTGGGGTCATTTATCGCTCACCTGGCGCTTATGTTCCTGTGTTATGTTCTCAAATCAAACGGTATGGTATCACTGACGACTGTATCGTTCTTGGAGATCTGAATGCTCCCGATATAAACTGGCCGAATTTAGTCTCGATGGGTGAACCGTTCCAACAAGAATTCCTACATACGATTTCGGAACTAAAGTTAGTGCAGAATGTAAACGACCCCACGAGGAGGTGTCGGACAAGTTACTTCGATATTGGATTTGGTTGCCACACCCAGATTTTCCGATGTTACGAAGCTATCGATCGAGACCCCTATTGGTTGCAGCGATCACTGTTCTTTATAGTTCGTTTTGAATAGAGATCTTCAACCGAGAATACGAACGAATGTCCGGATAAACTACTGGAAATTAGACACTAATAGACAAATTACGTCTGCAGACTTGGTTGACTGGTCACTCTCTCCATCTAAAAATGTTGATACCTGTTTGTTGGACTTTTTGTGTAAAATGAGATCGCTTGAAAATCACGTCCCATTGATGAATGGAAGATCCTTACTAAAGGGCCGCCACGCTTTGATAGCATTATTCGTGAACAAATGAAGAAAAGAAAGCGGTTATTGCGGAAGTTATCTTCCAGCGGATGCACCGATGATTATGAAGCCTACAATGTTATCCGCAACAATTGAACCTACCTAAAAAGAGAAAAATGAGAATCATCTAACCGGTTTGGTGGACGAAGCCAATTTGGTACCTAAACGCTTGTTTGCGTACATTGGACGTAGAACTAAAGCTTCTCAATGCGTACATTGCTTGAGATAAATGAGAGGTTCGATTAAACATTAAGGTGAACAAAGGAAACAAACAAGTCGGACAGCATTGTTGGAAATTTCCGCCGAATTCTCGATATTTTATTGACAAAGAGAAAATCAGCAATGCGTGGATTCATCTCGCCTGCCTATTTTCTCTGCCTCAACTCTGTGACTGCTAACTTGTTTTAACTCGAATCTCGGAAAAACGTTTCCGCGATATTCTGCAGGACTCTTCCTTTAGTAGAAATGATTTCTTAAGATTCGGTGTTTATTGATTGAACTACGCACAAATTTCAAGATCGGTCATTGTATGTGACAGGCTTCGCCCTCAGTCGGAAGGCTTACATGAAAGTGATCTATCACTCAACTTGTTCACACCGTTTCGAGAGGGCCGTGTGCAGAAAATGACCATCTCCCTTATTGTGATCCTTTGCTGACTCGACAATTTGTTCAGCTAAGTTTATTATTAGTAAACATTGATTCCGTGGATCTTTATTTATTTAATAATTTTGCGAACTTTTACGCACAGTAACCATATCGCCACTTGTGTTCGTCTTATTCGGTACCATAATCAAGAAACGGAGCTCGTCTATCTTCAATACATTTCTAAGATTTGAGGTTTCTGTATCAATTTTTTATTCGCATGACTTCCATCTACTTCTGCGTGAGACAGATGTATGAATATGTATGAAATCATAAACCTGATCAATGCAAAGTGCCGCACAGTCAAAGACCGAACTTAAGCTAAGATACTGAGACAGATGCTGCTGTTTAGTCTGTCGCGCAATCAGCGTCCCTTTACAAAGCTGGCGATTCAAAGAAGCACGTAGATGTAGCCGTTGCATATGGCGGATCTCAACGTTGAATCAGACAGAGCTGGTGGTTTCCACACCTTCGTAGCATTACATCTTGAGCAGTAGAATCTGAGTCCTTTGCACTTATTGGCTTGCAGATGCATGTAGATATCATTCGAACTTCGTGTACAACAATAATGGATCCATCATGAGCAGTTATCACACTGAATTTCTCAAACCCTCTATGATACCTTCTCTTTGCATTTTGAAAAAGCATCTAAATTTTTGTTAAGCGCAGTCGATTGCCAAAGCTTATTATTTTTTCGTCGACGGACCCTTGCGTGAATTTTTTGCTCACGGCATTTTACCTAGTAATGATCATTGCAGTGAGAGTGTGTCAATCAAAATCTATAGTAGAGTTTACACAGATCGGGATTACCAGTTCAATGGGAAAACCTTTTAGTTAATCTACAGTAGCGCTTTTCTTAATTGCTAAATAGAAACATGAATATATCCTGCGCAGCATAGTGAAATTGATTATAAACTAAATGCATCCAATATTTCTTAAATTGTTCAAACAGATGTCATGTTCACATATTTGTTTCTGTTTTGCCTGCCAAGTCCATTCTTCTGCGAACATAGCCACGTTCCTAATTTAAATTGTTCCTAGAAACCATTGTTTTAAATAAAATCACCCATAACAACCGACCTGCATTTTGTCGCCTCATCTAATGGTTTCGATCAGTTGATCGTCTGGTCACACTTAACTTCATTTTCCTCAATAAAATTATGTAATCTTCAATTTTAACTCAATTTTTCTTATCAATTTTCGTTAGCTACTAGTTCCAAATGGCTCTCGAACAGAATGCAGTGTTTGCTGAGTCGAGAGGGCCAATCGTTCTGAAATCTTGGAGCTTCAAGGAAAAAATCCGCGCTCTGCGTCGGTCCCTTCACACTTCATCTTGCAAACGAAATGTTAATTCGTCCTTGTCTTATCGCATGGAATTTTCGGAATGCAAACGGTCACTTTCGAAGACTGACATTTGGCGCGCTCTTAGTCCAGACGAACTACCGGATTGCGCTAACATCCCGTTGATTCCTAGTTACAAACTTTCTCGCGAAGTTTTCGCATCAGGCACCGGGCCAAAATGTGGTATATTTTCCGTAGAAAAATGGCTCAAAGTCCCAGCCACCATTAATGGTAAATTTAAAACAAAGCACTTCATGTTTACTTTCTTTTTCGAAATAGCCAAAATATGACCGCCTTCAGTTATAACATCTTTAATTGATATCTCTCCACATGGTATTATATTCTAAGCGCTATGTTCTTGCTTCTAAAATGAAAGATTACATTAGTCTTTATTTGCATGCATTTCTATCACACCCCACGACCGGTCTCATGCTGTTTGCATGCATCAGGTAGGGACAGTACAATCAAGAGCCTCATGCCTTGAAACTGGAGAAATGGTAAACAAGGTAACACGATAACATTGTTTCGTATTTCATTTACAGGCAAAGCGTATTTAGTTTCAGTGGTGTTACCAGATATCCCGAATATGGCTTTGATGTTGCTTTGTTTCGGTTTATTTTATTTTGTATGGTCCATTTAACCTTTTCGAAGCGTACTTTTCTATAATTCATTCATGTGTGCTAATTAGATACCAGAGATTTGTATCAACTATGCATTACGTTCTTTAAATAATCATCTTGAATCCTTTTGAATATCATTGTTTTGCAACAGGATATTTTCTAACATTTGTCTATTCTCAGGCGTTCGGGACGATTGGAAACAGACGAACCGCAAAGCGCATGGCATATCTGTATCACTCTACGAGAAGAATCCGTTGACTGGTCGACTGTCTGGTAAGCACGTGAAATAAACCAGTCTAGTGTTTGCAGCTGTGGCATTAATGACTCTTCATTCGCTTCGCTCTTCTTGCACTTTTGACGCCAGGTGAACCGCTTGCAGACTCATTTGTCTTCCGGGCTCGACGGGATTCCGCGTTTCTTGCGGTGGCCGATGGAGTGAATTGGGGTCGTGAATCCATGCAGGCGGCCCGTTGTGCGGTCTATTCAGTGTACAAGCACTTGGAGTCGAGGCTTTATGGGACTGATGATCTGGAATCAGGGGTCGATAACACAAAAGTAAGCATCATTGATCGGGGATAAACTTATTTATCATCAGTAAATACAAGGAAAGGGTTCATGTGTCTGCTTTACAATCCGCTCAGTGTTAAAACAAAATGTTCGCTGATTTTCGTTAGCATTTATTTAGGTCGTTTTCAACACAATGCAAATGGTTTTACATGGTCTAACATGCTGTCAGATATACTAGGCTCAGATGAACCATGTTATAGTAACATCGAATAATGTCCTTTCGTTTTCCAAGAAGGTAGTTTAAAAATTAACTCATTTGTTATTGACTTCTCTATCTAATTCTCGTTTTTATTGACTGTTTTCATCTGACTCCAACAACTGTGTGATTTGAAAGTTATTCTTGAAACCGGTACCAGAAGTGGTATCGCATTTCTTTTGTTAATAATTGATATATTGTAATGGTGAATCGAATAGAGACGCATTGTTTTCCCAATAGCGTTTTCTGAGTAGAGTCGCTGCACGAAACAAATGAATTAAACAGCTGGCAAACGGATGGTTTTCTAATTTTCTGCACTTCTGGATAATGTGCTAGATTTCCACTACTATTTAATTAATAACTTATGTTTGCGATTGCATTTCCAACAACAATCGTATTCCTTCCTCACAGCAAGCGGCCAACTTACTGTTCGAGGCATTTTCAATCGCGCAAGACCGTATTGTTTCTTTAACCACCGGATTGACAACGCTTTGTGTTGCTCTGGTTCTTCCGGTATTCAACCCATTGGATGACATGACCGAAAATCGCCCGGAACAATTCGCTGTGGTGGTCGCTAGTGTGGGAGATTCGCAAGCCTACTTGCTGAGTAAATATCACGGGATTCGTGAATTGACCGGCATGGAGACATCTATTCCAGATACTCACGTGACTGCATTGCAAGATAGAAACGGACACTCCCAACCCACATCTGTCATGTTCCCTCCCGTGCGTGATTTCCGCTACACCGGTGGAGCATTGGGTGCAGTTTATCCAAACGGGAATCCGGAATTACATAATTTAACATGTGCAGGTACGTTCCCTCATGAGTGATAATTCTCACAAAAGTAATTCGCTATTTCACATTACGGCAACTTACTTGAAATCTTTTCTGCTCTGTTAACGTGGTAGACTTTGAATAGGATTCCTTCTGGTTCATTTGAAGTATTCTCGTAACGCTGACGTGAATATGGCTATTCGATACTTGTCGAGCATCTTGATTGCCGCGCTGTGAACACATTTTATTGAATTTCTCAGGTATTATTTACGCTGTCGTTTCATAGTATTAGTGCTATCTATAAAATAGTGATTATACTTATGTTGCTCTCCTAAACGATCTATCGGGTAGCGTTTTAAATGCTCACCCGATTGTACGTAGATTGGACCTTACTCTGGCCCAATTATGTATGTACCTACCTAACGCATCGAGCCATCCTGGGTAATGTCTTTCTGGTGACAACAGAGACACCCTTGCCAGGGAAATCAATTGATGGCAATCCGGCGAATCGCTTCTCATCCCACTGCCTGGTCATCAGGACTTTCTAGGCCAAGACTTCGGTCAAGGACCCTTCTATCCACACATGGGCTACCTAACATATCACCATGACAATAACAACTAAATCAAACTCTACCGTGCATCGGTGCCACACACGATAAATTTAGTCGCCTTACCTGCTGCATGCTGCTTGATGGGTAGGCGAAACACACTATACAGTTCGTTTCTACCCCGAAACGCCGGAAGCTATTTCAGCTCATTCGACCCACGGGTTCCAGAGACTTTGGAGTCAGTGAAACAAACGCACGAAGGAATAAGAATTCAATCACGAACAACAGATACATTTAACCCTTTACCTCCTACTTCCTTGTGTGAATCCTGACCGTTTGATTGGACGACTCCAAGTGAAGTGTAAAATTCATTTGTATATTAAATTAGACACCGCTTGCCCGAGTATGCTAGTGCTACGCATACGGTGAGATTGTTGAAATATCAGTTTAGCACTTTGAGTTTATGAAAATTAGCTCCACTTAACCGTGAATTATCAAGCATTGTATCGCGGTTACTAGCATGTTTGGTTTTCGGGTATCGTGTATATCCAATGCATTTTGCAAACCGTTCCAGCAGTGAGTACTCGGCGCTTGTTGAATTTTGAGCAAACCATTTCTGCTATCAACTTTAATCTCATTAAGTGGTCACATATTCATATCTCTTTTGATTTTCTGCTCACCGGGTTAGGTTTTTCCATTCCGATTCATTTCCAGTCACGCTCTGCGATCCTGGCGACATGGTTATTCTAGGAACCGACGGCTTAACCGACAATTTCGATCCGGTGATTACTCAAGTTGCCATTCCGGAATCCCCTCAGTTAGACTTTGTGGACGAGCAAGGATCTTTCGATACCTCTGTCAATTTGTCCAAGCGTATGATGCAGTTACCCGCGAAATCTTGGTCAAGTGCGTTCTCTATTTCTCCTCCTGCGGAAGTTTGTATTTGGCCACGTCCACCTCCACCCCCTACGCAACCTTCATCCATTCCGTCTGGCGTTCCGTCAAATCCCAAGTCCGACGACTCGGATCAAACAATGGACTGCATCAGTGCGGCGTCCCTTAATTTCACCAATCGACTCGAATTGAATTGGTCCGAACGGCGAAAATATGCCGAGAAAGCGATTGAACGAGTGTGGCATGAAATCGATGCAATCACTCTCAGTCCCGGTGGGCAAGGTGGTGTGACCAGCTCGAGAGATTTGTGTGAATCGCTCATCACGGAAGTGCTTCGAGTAACCGCGGAGAAACGTGAGCTTCTGTCCAACCCTGATCTGGCCCGTTTGCGAATGCATCCGGACAAGCTCCGGCGACTTAACGTGATTTCTCCCGAGGAAGAATTGGGTAGCGTTTCTGCGGCCCGCGCTAAACGGGAGTGGCTCCGTGAAACGTTGAAGTTCACGTCGGGCAAATTGGATCACGCCACGGTTGTTGTCTACGAGGCTGGGGTTTACCATGGAGACGAAAACGAAGATTACGAATCAGCTGCAACGCGTGTACGGTCTTGTGATCTCTCGAGTTTGTGATTCTGGGTCGGGGACTGTTTTCCATTGCGCACACACATTCCGCTCGGATCTCTTGCCGTCTCAAAAATTCTGCTTCGTTGTTTTGAACCCGCCTGTGTTATGTAAAGTATCCCGTTTTTTCTTCTCTGCCTTATTATTATTTGTTTCGCTCAATCAATTTTCCATGTCTTGATGCATTTATGTAACAGTAGGTTTTCTTGTTTGCTTATAAAGCGTTTTATCCTTTGTATACTCAAATAATAACCGTGTATATGATGCCAGTATGTTTTCGTAATGATCAGAGTTTTCTGACCGTCTTTCGTTTTAAAATAGTATTCACTGAGTGGAATGCTTAGAAAGCTGTTCTAATACATAAAAATTTGGTAGATAGCTGAGCCCAAATGCTAAGTTTGGGGCTCAAACTGTGAGAGACCGTTTCGTAGAATTGTTTCAGCATTTACTGAATCCTATTCGATACAACGATGTATCGTACCAATGTATTGTGTTGCTCACATCCCCATCCCTTACACACCACAACCGGTTTCTGACTGTTTGCCGTCATCAGGCGGAGACAGTAAGATCAGGTTCAGTGATGCATCGTGCTGTTTGAATTCGTTGGAATTTTCAACGAATCAATTTGAATCATTCAACATTAAAATTCAGAATTTTTGCGAATTCTCATTGATTTAGACTCCTCAGAGGCTCACAGGTTGGGTATTTCAATAGTTTCATTAGGTCAACTGTTTTGCATCTCATATTGTTCCATGGAAAATGCATGTTCCCATGTTTGCCCTGTAGTTAACCATCAAATGCGCATTTTTCTATCACAGTGGATTATAGGTAAATCCCGTTTTTATTTTTTTCATAAACATGAAGGGCATTCTGTTGCATTTTCTATTCCCTTATTCTATTCAACTCGCGTGTTCTGTCAGACCCGTTTCCAGTTACCACAGATCTGTTGTGGTTGTACGAGCGTTTTGTATCAATGGTACACCTTGTATCACAATGTAACGTATTTTTTGCACTCGGTTGTAGCAAAATTTCGCTCTGTTTGTTTTTAATTTGTAGTTTGCTTTTTGTTGTGTTCAAATTCTGTGACTTTAGAAGCGGTTTATTTACTACAGCTATTCGAACTCTCTTGTGGAATTACCACATTTTCATTGAACATGGCACCTAAAAAAATTTCCACCACGTCCATTTCGAGTTGGCAAACCGGGTTCTTTTTCAATGGTGATTGGCATTGCTGGTTTGTCTTTTGTTGTTTGTCTATCGTCGCCATGGGGTTTTGATGATTGGTTATGAAACGTAGAATGACTCATGCTGCATGTTTGTTCCAAATGCGGGAATGTATCGTTTAACGAACCACGGTGATTGATCACTGCGGCATTTCATTGCCATTCCAGTGTGAATGACATATCTAGTGTACATAGAAAAACGTTTAATGTTTTCTTATGGTTCTTTGTTCTTATTCGGTCATGCTTGGATAATGAAATCGTGGAATAAAACTCGTTGTTGTGCTCGGCATTATCATCGAGTTGCACATTCATCTTCAATTCTACTGACATTTTCGATATATCTTTACGGGAATTATCCATTCGGTGTAACAAATTGAGCAACACATTACTTTGATTATCCATAAGCGCCTTGAGTGCTCGACCAGGAATCACTGTGATTCTGTGTTCGTTGTGGCATTCAAGTATAACTTTGTTTAACATTTGCTCACAGTTTCTTGCCTGCATTTCTCCGGTTTCTTTCTGGTTGCATGCAACATGAAATCGCATTGCAATCGAGATTCATCGAAACAATTACAGGTAAAACGACGTTTTAGCCACCGTTGTACCTGATTGATACAGCCAAATCCGTTCAATCATGCCAACATACTGCTTTAACATGAACAGAGTATCACAAGTTGCACATTAAACCGTTTTCGTGTGGTTTGGACTACCATCAATTTTGCCAAGTTAAGAATGGAAGAAATGATTAAAAAAATGAATCGGTTATAGCAAGTTTTTTGGTAACGTTTCGCTTCTGAACACAGAAGCTTCGTCAGACCAAAGGTGACGGTACGAACCGTGTTCAGGTTTAAATGGCACTTTCTTGTCCAATCCTGAGTTCCCTAAGATAGACAGGCGAGATCAAGACAATTGATCACACATACCCCTAAATGCTTCGGTAATCCCTAAATTGTTTATTTTGTGTGCAGGTGCAAACACCGTCCGCTGCCCCACTGCTTACGTAATCCATGTGCACATTAAGTGTTATGCACGTTAACCCTTATCTGCTGCAGAACCGAACGCCAGATTGTTAAGATATCCGCCCCATCCACCTTGTTCGCCGCATTCGCCCCAGCCTTTTTATTTTCATGATTATGGACTCCCGATTGGTCTCAAATATTTTCAAATACCTGAAAGAAATGATAGCTAAGGAAGCTACCACTACGTGCATGCGTAACGGATAAATGCAATGAGGGAATGGTTCAGCGTTTACGGTCTCTTTACCACCGCAATCGGTTTGGCGTTTACCATGCAGGTATCATACGATTTGCCACTCCCAAGCTTATCGTTGGCAATCCACTAGGTCTGCGTTGCGGCTGTGATCACAAATTTCTCCAAATTAGCAGTTTAGCGGAAATATGATCTCCTTTGAACAATTTGTCAGGGAAATTAAAATTGTAATATGTGTAAAATCAAGCAAAGTGCCTCACAATCAAAAGCTGCAGGTGGGATAAGACTCTCAGGTTGCCCAGGTCAAGCAGATGTAAGAAAAGAAAAATGAACACCAACATGTTTCGACATGCAGCTCATTACGGGTGGCAGTTCAATTTAACACAGCGTTAGCTGCGCAATGTATTACGATTTGTGAATATTACCGTGTTTCTGTTCATTTATAAGTAACCGGCATAGATTTTCGATAGAATTTTTTCTCATATAAATGCAACCGATTAGGAACTCTTCCCGTTCGAATTCGTTCATCGTTCGGCAATTTTTATTGACACTCGTCTCAACACTGCTCGGGAGACTAGAGGTGATTACAAAAAGCTTGAACGAGTTCCATTTTTTGAAGTCTATTTTTAAATTTCTCACGGACAACTCGCGTAGGTGTGACGTTTGAGCCGTTTCCCAAAAACTTGTCGATTTTGGTCAGACTAAAACAAAAAATCGAATGCCGTTATCGCGTGCCGGTTGTATGCTTTAATTTTACTTGGGTCGAAATGTCGCGAGTTAAATCATGTGGCATGTGTTGTTTTACGTGTTTTTGCGTTGCAATAATCGGTTCCGATTCTACACACCGAACGGAGAATCATATAATTCCGTTTTGATTTATTAATTAATTAATTGAGCACGACAGTCATGTAATTTGATTCGACGTGATGGGACAATTATGCTCTGGTTTTTCGGCTATCGTATCAACATTGACGAGGTCTCGGTATGCATGTCTAAAGCGACCGTAGCATTCCGCAACCTAGGTCACTTCTGGCGTCAGAAAGGACTGTCTCTGTTACTCAACGGTAGAGTCTATAAAGCGACAGTTCGGGCTGTGTTAGTGTATGGGTGCGAAACGTGTACCCTACGTTAGGAGCCAATTCGGTGTGCCCTAGTATTTGACAACCGATGTGTAAGCAACATTCTAGGAGTTAGGTGTTACAATCGCATACCGATGCTCTCCGAAATAAGTTGTTCGGTAGTAATGTGGATATAGAGAAGCAAATTAACCTGCATTTTTTACGTTGGTTGGGTCATGTTTTACGGATGCCGGACCACCGACTTCGAAACGGATTCTTTTTCGACGCCACATCCTGATTGGCGTAAATCTCGGGATGGCCAAACCGTCACATGACATAGGCAGTTAAAAACCCTTTCCAACGTCGGCGCAGCGCGTCTTCCTGGCTGGTGTCTCCGCGGTCAGATCACAATGGCTAGTTACGCTTCAGGAAACCGAAACCGTGTTCAATGGCGGTCTTGTACTAGGCATCTATTGAAGTGTTTGCTTAACGGAGTATGTTGTCAATCGGAGTGACTAGAAAGCTTGTTATGATGCATGACAGTGAAAGCCGCAAGGAAGCTTTCATGCTGATGTCGATCTACTCGTTCACAAAACTTGTTTAAATGCATGTTTCAACCGAGGTGTAACAACCTCATCCTAGTTTGTTTGTGCTTACACTTCTATAGGATCCGTAGCGATTTAAGTGCCACCCTTCCCCATCTTTTAGGATTTTACTTTTTCATGGTTGTATGGCAGTTAAGCATTCGGTACATGCTACCGGTG
>JACCGJ010004995.1:8545-23591 GCA_013407085.1 Atriophallophorus winterbourni | reverse complement strand
TAGACATGACCAAGCCACCGCAGGCGGCACTATCTTAATAGGGTGAGCATGCTCTGTAGACCATCTTTTGAAAGCACTTCAGCATTAGTCACTCTGTCCATCCACGATATGTTCAAGATACGACGGATTCTTCGTAGATGGAAAGCATTCAGCTTCCGTTCGTGTCTTGCGTGGGTGGTCCAGGTTTCACTGCCGTACAGTAAATCATTTAGTACGCATGCGCTGTATACCATCATCTTTGTCTTCACAATCAGCTTGCGGTTAACCCAAACACGAGAGTTCAATCGGGACAAAATGAATCAGTACCTACCTTATGTACCTTTATGTAAGCAACATTGAAAAGTATACAAGTTTTGTTGTGGCTTACATCAGTTGAAATCAGGATGTTGACATTTGAGCAGTCCCCACATAGACGTTTGCAAAAAAATATGAAACCGCTCGATATTTTCCTACGAGTTTTGTAGAACTTGCTCTTGACCGCTCATTGTGGATGTGTATAGGTGGGGAAAAGCATATACAGCTCTTGGCTGCTAAACGCAGATCACGCCGCCGGCGTGCAACTGACGCCGATCGACCGAGTACTGCCTATCGCTATGAACGGGATTAGGACTGTTTCGTCCTTCTAACAGCTGCAGAACATGAAACCATCATGCGCTTCTGATGTACATCCATCGTCGACATCGATCGAAGGAAACCACCAACATCAACATATGAGACATGACATGACACTTGTCGTTTATAAACGTTGTAACAGTTGACCCTCTCTAGCAGCGGTTTCAAGGTCAAGCTTAGTTTCCCATTTAACAAGCGTTTTTGGGTTTTTGCTAAACATTATCATTTAGTTGTCTACGAAACATCGGCGATATACTGTCGGGTCGCAGATGATTTGTTTTCATATGATGTCCTTCTGATGAACAACCACATGAAATCGCAACTTACAGATTTTAGCGACCCTCACTCTCATCCATCGTACTGGTTAACCTCATTCATTTTCTCGCTTCCAGGTTCTCGGTCATGGAAACGGTCTCGGACAACCTTGCACTCCCTTCGTTTTGGCCGAGATTTTCAGAAACTCCAGGTCGCGGGAACCGTTATTCGGACGGATTCTACTACAATGACTCCATTCGTCATTTGGAGGTTAACACGGCTTTTCCCGATGCAAATACGGGTTATTCCCCGGGGTTTGACCCAGTGGATCCCGAATCAGCAGCCAGTGATCGAGATCTTCATTCCCCTGGACGATACAATCACCCACCACCAGCTCGTTCAGTTCCTCCTACGCTTGACCATCACCCGTCAGCAATAATGCAACCCTATCCACCCCTGCCATCTGTGTTGTACAATGCGGTACAATCCTATCTGCGAGATGCTGATTCTACCGCATATCCCCCTCTCTCAGTGCCACCGACTCATGTGGTTTACCGTCGCAATGGTCTCAATACCCAGTCGAACAATTCGCTTGACCATCCTCTCACAGCGTTTCAGCATAACCCTGCCGCGCGACGTTGTGTTGAAGGCATGGAACTGCAGCAAATCCTGCTAGCCGTAACCATGGCTCGTTTGTCCAAGTCTAGCCTACATCGCCTGGATCAAACCGCGCAGATATGTGATCGCCACGTGCATTCCGCCGTTAGTTTGTTGACTATTTCGCAGCAGGTACGTTTCTATGTTTACCCGACAAGTTACTTTCGATTGTTTCATTCGCCACGACGGAAAGAAACAAATCTGAACGTCGGTTCGTGCGAAAAGTTGCGTTGGTTGCATTGCATGGTACCCGATCGCTAGGACGGCTTTGGGATGACACCGCGTTTTCCATTCTGTAATCATGAATCAGCTAGCGTAGACGACGCTGTCAAAATAGTCTAAACTTGTCTGACATGAAATCACATGTCTGATCCAGGCAATCGTAAACAGCGCATGGGCTAACATATTGTCAGGTTGCCCAAGCCTAGATAGCTATATCAAATGGAACTTGAAAAGAGAGTAAGTCTCCTGCGTGTATCCACATGCAGATCAATCTAGCACTGCGGAGTACAGAAGCACTGCACGATTGCACATCCATGTCAACCATGCTTTATAGACCAACATTGCGATCCACCATATGTTTAAGCTCCGATATATGTTCCGTAGAAGAAAATTGTTCTTTCCTTGTGCTTCTGATGCGCTCCTCACCCCGTACGGTAGGATATGTCCGTCTTCGCAATGTAAACAGGAAGACGTCGACAACCACCTTGCGAATCTGCTTGTGATTTTCAGTATCGAATGAATATTAATCCGAGATATATGGACTCATGTACGTATCCAGGTTTACATGCTCAACGTGTGATGCATATCCGTGGTGGATATTCACCGAAGGAGGATGGTAATATCGGTGATTGATTCGATATCTTGGCCAAAAACTTAATCTTGTTTATTTTCTGAACGGTTAATTGTTCAAATTGGCATGCTGATGACTAATCTTTTCTCCGGTTGTATTCAATTAATATGTATGTATGTATTTCCTGTTCTTTTTTTCTTCCTGCTATCTGTCTAGGCGTGGGCAACCTGACGGCATCTTAGCCCACATACAGTCTTGGATTGTGCGGCAGTTTACCTGGATCAGGCTTGTGATTTTATACCACACCATACCATGTATGTATGAGATCACAAGCCTGATTCAGGCAAAGTGCCGCACAGTCAAACACTGGTAGTGTCCGGTTGCCCAGGCCTAGAGAGATGTGACAAAGGAAAATAGCAATGACAGTAAGACTACAGCGTGTACTCGCATGTAGATCACTACCTCGGATCAATCAATTTAGCACGGTGTTCTCTGTACAGCACAGAATTGCTGCACTATTGAACATCCGTGCTATTGATACACATCATCTTCATCATCATCGTGAAGTACTAGTCTGCAACCATACAAAGTGCTAAGCAACCTGAAGCAGGAAAAGCAGATAAGCGAGCACATGAAAAGAGAAAGCAGGCCAGCGGAGTATGCAAAAGCAAACTCGCAAAAATCAGCTTATTTTTGTAGTTTCACTGAATACGATTTTGAAATATTTTTGTTTTCTTCCCCATCAAATATACTATAATAAAAACGGATTAAAAACTATGATACGCATAATAGAATACACTGGTGCGACTGACTTCGGTTTGCAACCATATCGCGCAAAGTTTGCAGCCACCTATTAGGCGAATCTTTTGGACCCCACCCAGGAAAACAAATATGCCCCTATTCAACCTAGCGCTACGGTGAGTTTCTTCACCCTTATATGAACTAGTCACCCGATCGTTTCTCACAGCTTCTGCCAGGCTCTGCGAATAAGGCCTCGGTATGGTAAACGGTGAGTAGGCATTCTAAAAAAATTCCCCAACCTTCGCAAACAAGCAAGCATCAGCATTTCCCTCATTCAGTGGCCTCTTGATTCCAACATCCGTTTGCAGACCTCTATATTTGTAACGCTTTTGCAATTGATGTGATCACTCATTTCAATCCACCCCCTCATCTTTTCTTCGGTTCGACAAAACTACTCCCTTTGATACCATTCCGTTTGATCTCCAAACATTTGTCAGATTTATTTTTCAATTCATTGATTAATGATCTCATATCGTTCAATGTTGAATGTGTTCACATTGTGTGTGTGCTTTCCGTTCTTGCTCAACTGAGTCAATCATCTGTCAGTTCGATTTCTCATACGGATGCTGGTTGTTACTGGTTTAGCGAAAATGATCGATCGTTCTCTCCATGTTCCTCCGTTGCTCAAGAGTGACATCCAAGTGGAGGTTATTCAATCGAATTTCAGTAAACAGTCGACGTCGTGTGGTTATTTTTTGAGCAGAATTGTCTATAATGTAGTCACCAATGAGTATGGTATGAAAGCACAAGCTGGGGACGCCGATTTGTGCCCAAATTCCCAAGAAACTTCATTGAAGCCGACTCATCCTCCAGGTGGAGATAGTCGCACGAAAGTAAAGTAAAGTAAAGCACAAGCCTGATCCGGTTAAAGTGCCGCACAGTCGGAAACTGCACGTGGGCTGAGATACCAATGAGTACTGGGTTATAGCGCAATAGATAGTCTGATTAGCAATGCGAAAACATCACTGCGGTATCTCGTGCCCCAGCTGTTCACTTGTGCGCTCTTCATTGTTTGGAATGAGCGTATAATAAACCTTTTTATCAGATTTATCGTTTTCGCTTGGCTGCATTATATGCACTCTATGGTGCGTTGTAATCCGGAAGTCAACCATTGGTCAAACTACGTTTGCCATACAAAGAGATATGAAAGCTCGTGACGTTAATCCTACGAGTCGGTTGCTCACTTCGAAAGTTCTGTGTAACGCATCCTGCCCAAACTAGGGGAAGAGAAGATACAACTCTTGATTGCTAAACGCAGATCACTCCCACAGCGGAAGAAAATCCCGAGGAAAAATCTGGAGCAGAGTCTCGCAGACGGTTAGTTGGTGCACACCACCTCTTTCTGGCAACTCCCTGCTGCCTTGCAGGTCGCAAGAGATAATCTGGCTCGAACAAAAGCCGAGTGGTGCTGCGGACGCCGCTTGGTACCCAAATTCCCAAGATTCTTTAGTGAAGCCGACTCGTACTCCATGAGGAGATAGTCGCACACAAGTTACTCCGACAGCGCGCAAATGCCGCTGATCGGTCTAGTAATGCCTATCGCTTTGAGCACTGCGGGAGATATTGTTTCTCCCAAGTCATTTGAAGTACTGCATAGCCTGAGCTTGTCATGGTCGACATCGACCGATAGGAACCAACAACATCATTTTCATTCACTTTTCATTGTACGTATCATTTGGGTAATCAAATCATCGATTATTCAAATACATTCGTGTTTTTTAAGTAGCTGTATTCTTACGATAAAGAATCACACTTTTTATCCTTTTTCGATCGTCATGCGTTTCCCCTCATTTCTAATCATCTAACGTTTCTCTACCCCCCAGATTTTCGCCGAAGCTGTGGGTTTAGATTTCGGACTGTCCGGAACGCAAGATCCCGCGTCCTCGTTCAAACCCAATTGTTGTCCCACCTTTGGCGGTGGGGTGGGTTTGTACCCATTCTGCTCCACCACCGGTGTGACACCAGCCACCACCTGTTCAACAGCAACCCTCCTCGATGCCACCTCAGTTCCAAGAGATCGAATTCACTTACTCTGTACCGCGTTTCATCTCTCGTTGATTGTCCTGCACCGAACCTTGAGACGTACGGTCCAATGGCGCAGACGTGAAATGCTTGCTTGGGCTGTGTGCACGGCTCTTCATCTCGGCCCGTCCGCGTGTATGCATTTGCTCACGCACTGGGCTGTCTATGTGACTCCGAACGAGGCAGTCAGCTGGCTCGCGACCGCCATTCTATCTGTGATCAACCGTCCCGATCAGGAGCCCTCGGTGGCACATTCCAAACAGAGTGTGGTTCCAGCACCAGACCCATCGTGCTTGTGTCAACCATCGTTGGAAGTGGACCCGGATCATTTGCATTCTTTCGGCGGCTCCGATAGCAACCCTGCACTTTGGCCCGCGTGGTCCGGTTTTCTTCCCACGCCCACGCTTGTGCCACTTCGTGGCATGCACTCAAACTTGATTGTTGTGGCGATGCAATTGCTGGGTAATACTTCGTTGTACTCTCCCAGTGCACGGGAACATATGTATTCTGCGATACACACCATGGCGATGCAGGTGAGTCGATCGTCCATGATATGTCACTACGGATACAAACAAACTTTCATGTTTTGTTTAGAGCGTTGGCACGTGATGGCATGTCAATGGTATGCAATCGTGCAGTACTTTGTGCTGTGCGGCTAACACCGTGCTAAATTGATCAGCTACAGGTAGTGAGCTGCATACTAGAGTCTCACTACCATTTCTTGTTCTATTTTCTTCCTCATACCTGTATACGCCTGGACGACCTGACAGTATCTTCTCCCACGTGCAGTCTCTGACTGTGCGGCACTTTGCCTGGATAAGACTTGTGCTTTCCAATCTGTTCAATGTTACACGGATGTATAATCGCGCAGTACTCTTCTATGCGGTGCAGCTAACGTCGTGCTAAATTGATTTGCCACAAGTAGTGAGCTTTATGCGGAAGGTGGAGTCTCTCTGCCGTTTGTATTTTGTTTCTCCCATCTGTCTAGGCCTGGGGTTTATTACAGTATGTTACGCACTACAATCTATGACTGCGGCAACTTGCCTGGATCAGGCTTCGGATTTTCATGCATGCATATGTCGTTTTTATTCCATTTTTACATCCACTGCTTTACTCGCCTTTGCTGTCGATTTTCTATAAAATTGAGCGTACATGCACTTGGACTTCAGCTGACATGATTAGGTTTTTGTGTATGACTATAACGACGTCAGCTTCATTCGGGCGTTTACTGCATCGTATTACAACGAGCTTTCCGCAGCACCATCTGACAAAACACACTTATCTTAAGGCACCTAGTAGTTATTATTATTATTATTATTGCACAATCTGATACAGATATGGTGCCGTTCAACATAAACAATGAGATGTACAAAGCGAGAAGGGGGGTACAAAGCGTTGTCATCGTTGAACGTAGGCATGATACTACCCGGTTGCCTACACCGAAGTAGGGGAGATTTCGTTTAGGGGTCCCACCCCGAGCCTTTACCCACAAGGCAGTGGAGCGAGAGAGGTTCGCACCTATCGGTGGCCGGTGACCGACGAAGCGGTTCATACGCCCTTTTCTGGGAATTTCCAGTTCGGAGCCCGATAACCCCGTTGATAGGTTGGTGACTTCAGTTTTTGCCTGTGCACCATACAATGTCCTTGGATAGGACAAGGGGCAGTGACTTTTGGAGCGGCGAGTCACATCCGCCGCGTCGTGATGTCATCATTGGATTTTTGTGGCTTTTTATAGGGAGAACGCTTGCCAGGCGAAAACCCACCACACCCTCAGACACCACCGCCGAACCTTTCGCTGAGCTCGTAGAACCGAGCCCACCCAGCTGGCACCACGTGGAGGTATTTCGGCAAGCCAGAAAGGGTGTTTGTACCGCCGAAGCGAGTTGATAAAACCATTCGTAAAGCATCTAAGACAGAGTCTCGTATATATGTATGTATGTATGTATGAAAGCACACGCCTGATCCAGCCATAATGCCGCAGTCAGAGACTAAATGGCTAATATGCAGTCAGGTTACCCAGGTCTAGACAGATATGAAAAAGAAAATAGAAATGATAGTGAGTCTCCAGCGTACTTCAGCATGCAGCTCACTACCTCTGGCCAATCAATTTAACACGGTGTTAGCCACACAACACAAAATACTGCACGCTTGCACACCCGTGCGCAATTGTACTTCTCAGTCAGTCGATAAGTTTGTATGATTTACACGCAATGCTCGCAGATCTTCCAATTCCAGTTCTCTTCACCATTGTGATTAATTTCTATTGCGTTTATCTATTATATTCTCCCGAGTAAACCTTTGCGCATCACTCTACGAGGCCGTCTATTGCCTATCACTAGAAATCCTTTCTCTAGGAATTCAATTCCAACATACATACATACATTTCCATCCCTAGGCTGCTACCAAAGATCCAGTCAGCTGTTACCTTCCCGCGCTGAATCTCACGGAGCGGAATGCGGCCGCGTTCGACGCAGTCTATCGACTGATACTCCAGGCAGCGGAGACGGGTGATTTGGGCCCTGTGCAATTGTTCACCTTGGCTCGATACATGGATAGCCGCGGATGGCCTCGGCGTGCATTCCCGTTCACGTTGCACGCTGTCCGCTTGTTCGTGTTGCCGACCATGCAGGTATGTGTTTCTGCTGATTGATTCCCTTTGGTGCTGTATCCCCGAGATCATGTTAGCGTCGATAGCGTTTGATGTCCTTCGTGCTCCCCTTGAGACTACATTGTTCTTCCACCTTGAAGATTTTTTCGTGGTTGTTTGGCGATTAAGAATGCGGTGTAATGACCATCCTGGTGATGATTATTTGATATTCCAATTCCGACGTCTGCCGAAATTCACAAAGGATTGGTCTCAAAAGTTGTGCATTCATCTGTCCCCTGAATGTTCCACAGACGTCAGGTTACACACACATTTTAATGCTGCTTTTTAATATCGCGTAAAGCCCACTTGTTTTTCCTGCCTTACGACGTTTCCTATAGTTCATTGCAAATTTGCCCATTCGAGTATAGCCTCAAATCACCAGCTAGGATCCGTGCAAAGTGCCGCACAGCCATAGACTGCACGTGGGATAAGATACTGTCAGGTTGCCAAGATCTATAAAGATACAGGGGAAAATGACCTGCATTTCAATACCGTTGACAGTTTGCTATAACACAGTGTTGCGTGCACAGTACATAACTACTAGACGATTACACCGCTGCATGCATGGGCAACCCGACAGTATCTTTGCCCACGTGTAGTCCTTGGTTGTGCGGCGCTTTTCCTGGATCAGACTTGTGATTTCATACATACATACATGGGTGTGCAGTCGTGTAGTACTTCCATACTACGCAGCTAACCCCGTGTTCACTTGATTCTGTTTCTTTTATCTGCCTAGGTCTGGTCAATTTGACTGTATTTTAGCCCACGTACAGTCTATATGTGTGCAGCCTGGATCAGGCTTGTGCTATCAGCCATCCATGTATACATCTGTTGAGGAAATATTATTATTTTCCTCAAAAACTCATTATAATTTATGATTCTCGATTCTGATTGGTCCATTTGTCGGCCATATTGTGTTTCCCCAGAAACAGCTTTTTGGTCAGAGACGGTAAAGCTCTTTGTCTGAACGGCCTGCCTTTGTTCTTGCTACGCGTAGTGCTGGGTTTAGTTAGACAATTGTGACTAATAGCATAAAGGTTTTCAGTGTTAAACATTTGGGTAATTATTACTTAGGTTCTACTCTGGTAAAATATAACAACATCCAAGCATGATACAGAAACAAGCGTAGCGTACACATTCCAAGCATTCGTTGAGGTTCCTCGTTTTTTACGTGTGATGAATTCTGTATCATTTCAACTATCACCTTACTCTTCCTCATTTTCATACGTAAACCTCTTTATTTACCTAACCTACCTTATGAGGTAACACCTACTTTCATATTTGCTTTATCTGGTGCACCCGTTTCAATGATTCACTCCACTCTCATTCGTGGTATTTCCAAATTTTATGGCCACCGCGGAAGTGCTGCCGAAAACAAAGCGCACACAAACTAAAATGGCAATACAGCGAGTCGTACCGACTGGTTATAAACCTCATATCATCACCTCCTCGTCTGGTTTATGAGACCACACAACGCTTTGCCTGAACCGAGACTGATTCTCTCAACCATATGGACGAGTTGTGAAGTGTGTGGTTTTATCGATTCGGTGCTTGTTGTGTCCCTTGCTTGTTGCCGAGATTTCAGCGAGTGATTAACACGGCACCCACCCCTGTTCTGCGCAGTGATCTGCTTCTGAGATTATTGTGCACGGATGTGCAATCGTGCAGTACTTTGTGCTGTGCTGCTATCATCGTGCTAAATTGATTTGCCAGAGGTAGTGAGCTGCATGCTGAAACAGGCTGGATTCTCACTACCATGTCCTGTTCTTTTTTCTTCCTCATATCTGTCTAGGCCTGGGCAACCTGACAGTATTCTAGCCCATGTGCAGTCTCTGACTGTGCGGCACTTTGCCTGGATCAGGCTTGTGCTTTCATACCCTACCATACCATCTGAGATTATTCGTTTTCGTGTAAAGTGTATCCTTTGGTCGAATGCTTTTCAAGTAATGATGCGCCGTTTAGGTTAACCCGGTCACTCTGTAGCTTGACACGCTCGAGATTGACTGGGCAAGATGCGCCTTAAAATAAACCTTCTGAGGGCTGCTTTGTCACGTTTCGATAAGACCACGGGTCTTCATTGTACTTTTGTACTTTGAGTGGAATGCATACAACGCTGGGTAGTGTGAACTTTATCTATACGAATAACATGGTGCTTAATTAACTTTCTGTTCCGTCATATTGTCCTCACTTGGTAAGTGCAAACAGCACGAATCCAATCATGCGTTCACAAAGCGACTGCGTTTTTGTACGAAAAACAATCATATTTATTGGCTTGCTATGGATTCGTGTGTGGCCAAGTATCATATAAGATTTTATCGTTGGCATTTCCGTTCGTATGCTGGTTTCAGACTGTTTGCTCTCGTCTGGGTTTCGCTAGAGCAAACGGTGAAATGGATGTGAGCAACATCGAAAGATTGTTTTCTGTCTTGATTGTTAGTGTGTCTTTTTTCTAGTGATTTGTCAATTGGTGGCTTGGCCTTTGATTCAAATTAATGCACCCACATCCCCAAACTCATCATCATCGTGAACCACAAGTCTGAATCCAGTCAAAGCGCCGAGGTATGGTATGGTATGAAAGCACAAGCCTGATCCAGGCAAAGTGCCGCACAGTCATGCGATTGCACGTGGGCTAAGCTACTGCCAGGTTGCCCAGGCCTAGACAGATATCAGAAATAGAGAATACAGATGGTAGTGAGACTCCAGCGTGTTTCAGCATACAGCTCACTAACCGTGGCTAATCAATTTAGCACGGTGTTAGCCGCACAGCACAAAGTACTGCACGATTGCACACCCGTGCCGAGGTAGCGTGATACAGATGTCTGTTGTCTGCCTACGCTTGATTGAAAATAATAATGAGATGCATCCTTTATCCCCAGATGTCTGTGAAGATGTAATTTCATTCATTTTACGCGGTCAGTTATCGTGGTTGCTCTACAACACCGGATCTGTGATTCTGTTCCGATATTCAGTCTCCGCATCATAGCTAGAGTTACCTAACACCATCGGATACTTACTTACTTACTTTACTTTGTGCGACTATCTCCTCCTGGAGGATGAGTCGGCTTCAAAGAAGATTCTTGGGAATTTGGGTACAAAGCGGCGTCCCCAGCACCACTCGGCGTTTGTTCGAGTCAGCTTCTCTAGCCTTTGCACAACCAAGTGCGACCTGCAAGGCAGCAGGGAGTTGCCAGAAAGAGGTGGTCTACCGGACTCTGTTCCAGGTTTTTCTCCCGAAGCCTTTCCCGCGATCGGGTATCCCACAAGGCAGCGGAGGTTTAAAATCAGGGTTTTCCTTCCCTTAGATGAAATGCCCTCCCAGGCTAACGAGCTACATCTGCCCGAAGCAAACTGGTTTTCAAGCGCCAGTCACGCGGATACGTTACGCAAATATCCGTAATAGAATCTTTGGTGGCAAGGTAGATATCGAAAAACAAGTTCACATACGCAGTGCGAATCGAAAATCTTTATTTTCGTAATGCGGTTTTGTTTGCCACGCTTAACTCGAAATGACTCTGAGTTGGTTCAGGCAGATGAATGCTGGGGCGGCCCGCCTCCTAAGCGGGGCTCCAAGAGATCTAAATCGTGTTCAGTGGCGGTCTTGCTGTAGACATCATCTTGGAGTGTTTGATTAATCTTGTCTGTTGTCAAGTGAATTGACGAGGAAAGCTTGTAAGTATGCGTAGCAGTGGAAGACCCAAGGAAGCTGCCATGTTGATGTCGCTCTATCGCTCGCAACACTTGCTTGGAATGCATGTTTGATTGGAGGCGTAGACACCCATCCCATTGCATCTGTGCCTAATCTTGTACAGGGTCATTATCTGTTGAGGTCCCATCTTTCCCCATCGTGGGATTTTTACGTTTCGTGATTGTATAGCAGTTAAGCACTTGGTACTTGATGACTGTGCCACATAAAGATCACTATTATTTTGTTCCAAGTCATTTCGTTATCCCACCCCCCACCCCTTTGCAGGACAATCACCCGTTGAAGAATCACGTGCTGTGGGCATGTTCGCTGGCGCATCGTCTCGGTCCCAGTGCGTTGCATGAGCTACTCAATCACGTGATCCGCAACATTCAATGCCCCATCTTGTTGTCGGAGATCTTACACCGCTGTCGCCTAAGTCCTTGTGGCACAGGTCACATGCCTACTTGTCCGCTGAATAACGCGGTCCCAGTGGACCCGATGATGGAATCGAACCCCAGTGGGCGTAAGTCCTCTTTCAGCTGTTTTCTTTCCGATCACGTGATGCAAATCACGTGGCTCTGGTGTCCAGCTGATTGGTCAGTGTGACTGCATGTGACAGCCGGGGTTTATTAGCCCGAGTGCATTGTGTTTTATCGATTTTTGCTTTTATTCTCAAAATGCTGTTGTGCTGGACGGAGTAAGCTTATCGATCAGGTACTGAATATCGATGCATGGTATGAAAGCACAAGACTGTCCAGGCAAAGTGCCGCACAGTCAGAGACTGCACGTGGGCTAAGATACTCTCAGGTTGCCCAGGCCTAGACAGATATGAGGTTGCCATCTGCACCGCATACGATCGATATTCAGCAGAGGTTGCCTGCATAAGCAATTGCATAATCGCCATGCTCGTGTTTCCGGCAATCCGACGCATCATTCGATGAATCACCAAGTCACTGGAATCAATATCATCACTGAGTCACCGTACCACACAACTTTGTAAGGCATTTGTTGAACCAGACAGCATTCGTTTACAGATTATGACCAGCGTGGGGCTCATACAAAATGACCAATCATAGCAATTTAAGCTACTATCATACTAAAGATCTCCAGCACAATTTTTACTGAAAGGAGAAAGGTGGCCAACGCGTGTGTGATTGATGTCTTGAAACCTGCTTTGTTGAGACAGACATCTTTACCCGTGGACGTGAAATCTTCACAGACTGTCGAATAGCATCGCTGAGACATAACATTGAAATGATTGCTTATGGACAGCAGTTAGTCCTCGGTAACCAAAAAAACCACAACATAATCTTATCCATGAAATGCAGAAACAGTATGATATAGTATGAAAGCACAAGCATGATCCAGGCAAAGTGCCGCACAGTCAGAGACTGCACGTGGGCTAAGATGCTGTCAGGTTGCCCAGGCCAAGATAGATATGAGGGGGGAAATAGAAATAGAAATGGTAGTGAGACTCCAGCGTGTACTCGCATGCAGCTCACTACCGTTGGCCAATCAATTTAGCACGATGTTAGCCGCACAGCACAGAAATGCTGCACGATTGCACATCCGTGCAGAAACAGAAACACACTGAAGCGTCATTGCTAATTGATTGGCCACCGGTAGTGAGAGCTGCATGCTGAAACACGCTGGAGTCTCATTATCATTTCCATTTCCCTCATCATATCTGTCTATGCCTGGGTAACCTAACAGTATCTTAGCCCATGTGCAGTCTTGAACTGTGCGGCACTTTGCCTGGATCAGGTTTGTGCTTTCATACCATACCATACCATTGCTAATTATCCCTTACCTGTGACTGTCTCCGTTTCATCCACCTCACAATGTAATCCTCAACATGGTTCGTGTACCTCCGAGACCGATCGAATTACACTGGGTTGTGTCCTTTAGGCACAAGCAGGGCGAAGCATACCAGGGAGGTTAGTGGATAGAGGTCAGACGAACACGGTCTCAACCCACTGCCTTTAGTTTAAGGCTATTTAACCAAAGGATTTGCTCCTAAACCTTAATTGTTCAACGGTATGTATGAAAGCTCAAGCCTGGTCCAGGCAAAGTGCCGCCCAGTCATAGACTGCACGTGGACTAAGATAACGTCAGGTTGCCCAGGCTTAGACAGTACAGACAAACTAGCCAGACATCGAAAAAATGTCGAAAGGATTCGATAGATTTATATAAAAAACAACAAATCGACTACCATTGCTTTGTCCACAATCTCTAGCACTTTGTTTTGCATTTACCACATCTTTTTCAGCCGCTGTGCTATCATATTTCTCACAACCAATTTCACATCGCAGGTTCCACACATTTCCACGTGTACCACAGCGGAAATGCCAGCGGCGCGCTCGGTAAATTTCCGCTTAGCCTCGATCGACCGCCACTGAAAGCGCTACTCGACGCGACGGTGAACGCCTTCGTGACCGCGACGCACGCACGCCTATCGAACATCAGTCCACGCCAGTACGCGGAATTTGTGGATTTCTTGGCACGCGCTCGCGACACGTTCCACTTGGTGCGACCTGATGGACCCGCGCAATTCCACAGTCTCGTCGAATGTCTCCGACACACGTACCGCGGCAAACGGAAACTGGTCGCGTTGTTGGCCGAGCGCTTTGGCTGAACTCCAATTGGTTGGCTCGATTGGTTCGTTCTCCTTGTATGTGAGTGTGTGCGCGCGCGCGCGAGCGAGCGATATGTTCATCTTTGGTGTGATGTGTTTTGACGACCACGTGATTGATTACAGCTGATTTGATAACGTTTTTGAAAGGAGTAATCTCCTAATCGTGTGACGTGGCATCGCGCAGCAATGGAGCAAGCAAGCTACTCTGTACTCCGATTTGCGTAGTTCGGCAACACACTTTTTGTTTTGATATTGAAAATCCACGCATATTAGACTCGCGGATGCCAACTGAATTTAGAACATTCTTGCCTGTGTCTTAACGCCCTTTGATAGCTCTCTACAATAACTGGCTTATTGCCGTTCTCGATTGTACATGTTTTATTTTGTTTCTCGTATCTGTATAGGCCTGGGCAACCTGACAGTATCTTAACCCACGTGCAGTGTTTGACTGTGCGGCACTTTGTCTGGATCAGGCTTGTGATTACATACATGTCGAGGTCCAAATGACAGCCTTTTGGTCTGTGGTATCTAAAATGCAGCTGCCAGTATATCAAAACTACCGATCCATCATCATTAACGAAGAAATGACTACTTGATCTTCCACTAATCTCATCGTATTTCTTCTCGGCCGGAAATACGTGTATGTATGGAAGCACAAGCCTGATCCAGACAAAGTGCTTACGGTTGTAGATAGCACGTGAGTTAAGATACTGCCAGGTTGCCCATGCCCAGATAGATAGGAGAAAGTAGAAATGGTGACTTACTTGACTTGACTTGATCCTGTGAACTCCTGTTGGAGCATAGGGCTGCAACAGCGCCACGCCAGCGAACTCTGTCCTGGGCTGCTATCCTCAGCTGAGCCATGTCATTCCGGCATCCTTCGCTTCACTCACGACTGATCTTCTCCACGATTGCTTGGGTCGTCCCACTTTCCTTTTA
>JACCGJ010004993.1:0-14655 GCA_013407085.1 Atriophallophorus winterbourni | reverse complement strand
AGTTGTGGTTGGAGTGCTATTTAATTACTTTCCCCGTTCTGACTATCACCATTAGTCAGACGAAGCCTCTGTCCGCGATGAAATGTTACCAAAAAACTGTGTTCAATTTTCATTTTCATGATCAAATTACTCAAGTCACGTAACAAGCACTGCACCGTCAACTTTAGGTAGTCAAATAAAACCGTTACGATCAGCTTCATTCAGCAACTTGACGGCAGATAAAATGTAGTCTACATTGCCGTACGATAGAATATATAACTGGGATAACAACCATTTCAGCCCATTGTTGTATTCAATCTTTTTCAGAAGGCAAAATGTCAATAGTCACGAATCCGCTCAACAACAAACTTTCCGATCTCGTTCTAATGGGCGAACTCCCAAAATCGATCGAATTCCAAGCACCGGATGGGAGCCGCTACAACCGAAACACATGGGGAAATCAGACGAACCAAAGGAACCTTCTCAGCAGCGTGTACCTCGTTTATTCGAACTTTCCAACACACGTCATTTTCAACCGTTTGAAATGGCCGAAGAGCGATTTGTCGAGCCGGGCCAACGCGCACCATATGCGAGTCAGTTTAGCGTCAGTTTCGAAGGTATCTCAGATCAATCCGGCCAAATCGGTAATCGACTCAGTCCCGTGGGTAGTAGCTGTTGGTCCTCGGAACAACATCTGTCACCCGATTTAGCCTCGTTGATCAGTGGAAGTACAAACTCATTTTCCGCAAGTCGTTCAGTTGGCTCTGGACGCACGAAACATCCCACGATACAACAACTCCAACGGCAACCTTCCACTGGAACCGGCTACTCTGTGGCAGATGTACCTCATCTGGCCTCGACAACACATTCTGTGCGATCTGCTCCGTTCCGTATTGAAAGTCCCATTGCTAAGAAACACTTTCGTCAACTCACTCAGGATGCAACCTCTAACACCACTTCGCAAGAACCAGTGAACACGCCATCTTTAGTTGTGACTGATCCAGAGGAAGAGGACCATCTACGAAGATTGCAAATGTGAGTGTCATGTTGCGGTATTGTTCAACTTGTTTGTTTCTATATCTCCACCGTTATGGCTTGCTATGAAATGTGGGGGACTTAGCCTCTTATGATGTTAGAACACCTTCGTGGCTTGTGTGACAAGCAATGTCCTTGGAATTCGCTAACCATCCGCTGTTCACCTGCCTATTTCAGATACGTTTTCGCCGTCCGCTGCATCGCTTATCCTGTCCTAAGTCTGGCGCCTCAGGGGTCAAGTCGACGCTATTTGAAGGTCACCAAGGAATACCTCCTCACATTAAAAGAGCGATTTCAGGTAAGCATAGTATTTCTGATGATGAATGATTAGCTATTCTACAAGAAAGAATGACTCCCGCTCACTTCTTTTCAGTTTTGACGAGCTATACGGCCGATACTCAAAATTTTCCAGAATTACGTAGATCATTCGACTTGTTGACTTATACGGCTAAGTGCGCGACATCTTCGCCAGGCGTGTACATTCTTATCAAATAACTACGTATGCTAGCGATTTGATAGTGTGATCCCTTTGGCACTAGCATTCAAGGATTTGTGGTTTGGAAAGTAAACACTAAACAACATCACGGTTTGCAAGCTGAGTAAGTCAGGTAGGTCCCGCAGAAAACCGTGTTCAATGGAAGTCTTCTTTGCATCGAAGCATATCGTGGAGTGTTCGGCTTAACCTTTGTAGTTGTCAGCGGAAAGGAAAGTGACGAGAACAGCCTTGTTATGATGACTGACAGTGAAAGAAAAAAAAAAAAAAAACCGCAAGGAGGAACCTTGCCATGATGCTGTCGCTCTACTCGTTCCGAAACTGGTTTGATCGCAGTCACATTCGAAGTGTATTGGTAACCTCACCCAGTGTGCTTGAACGTATTCTTCTATAGAATCGTAGTAGATATTTAAACGTCCCACCCTTCCATCGTTTGGATTTTTACTTTTTAATGATTGTGTGTCAGTTGAGCATTCGGTACGCGCTACCAGTTAATGCTGTATGTGATGATATTGATGATGCCCGGCTTTCAGTATGAATGAAAATGTGAACAAATATAATTAGTCTATAACGGTTAGAATAGATCAACTGTCAGGCTCACGCATTGGTGTATATATAAGTCCAATTTCCTCCAATACCATCATGCCAAGTAGAGTGAACCAGATGTTGAGGAATTCCAGAAAAATTAAGCACGAAGGGCAAAGTATACCGGCGACAATCAATACGGAAACTTTGGAAGTAGAGGAATAAGAAATGTTCGAAGGCTACCTTCTCATCACACCATTGGAATCAGTGGATGTCCTTCGGTAGACACAATTATATAGGCAAGACTAATATCGTGCCTTATCATCCTTTGGGTAAAGTCACATAGACCCAGAGATTACAATCTTTCAGTGTCCGAAACATTGCGAAGACCCATCACAAACTTTGTTGCTCCTTCCATCATTCACAGTTATCATGACAAATTTAAGCGAATAGCTTTATGGACTAGCTTAAGATCTACCGACAATTGATTTGATAGAAAGCGGTTTACTGCGAAGCGTCTGCATTCTAAGCTACTGTGGCCACGTCGATGGAAGGTCTGCTTGTGAGAGTGATAGTTTTTTCACAGAAAGCAGTCGTGTGTTAAGCGATCCGATCGGGTGAAATGTCTGTTCGTCTTGAGGCAACGGCTGTGGCCCGCCGTGCTCCGTGTGCAGTCCAAGGACATTGTATGTCGAACTAGCGGAAATATGCAGTCACCATTTAAACAATAGATTTATCGATTAATGGCTCAAGCTAAACATCACCGGGCTTAGGACCGACGGTAAGTGGGAACTTGTGAGTGAGACCAATGCGTTACAAGCTCGAGGTGGGACTTCAGTATAAGAACCTGGGCATTATCGCACACACGTTCAGCAATGAATATGAATGCAGCGAGGTCTGTTCATACTATTCTTCGTTTCGTTTCCAAACACACCAACCTTCCATTATGATCCTCAAACATGAATGTTTCTCATGAGTAGAGCAATGACCTTCACAGAACAGTCTATATATTAATGCCATACCACTGATAAGTGCCAATCAGAAGCTCCTTTCACTTTTATTTATGATCGCATCGCGTTTTTTGTAGGCCTTTATTATTCATTGCTTTCTACAGGAAAGAGTCTTTCAGTGATCGATTCTCTCTCCCTTTATCTGTTCAGCTCTTCCACAGATAACTTCAATATTCCTGTTTTATTACGCTGATGATGTTGCTAGTTATGTGCTGACGAGGAACATGCATTCTGGTAAAAAGCGCATTGTTTGTCTCTATATCGTGAAAAATGCGTTAAACTTCTTTTTACTTATCTTTTTGGTGCTCACATCCCCCGAACTGACAAACCACAACAGGTATTTGGCTGTTTGCCGTCATCAGGTGGCGATAGTAATATCAGGTTCACTGAACCTTGAACTAGTTGTGAAGTAGTAAACAAAGTTACACTTGTATGCCACTGTTAAAAAGGGTTCTTAGAAAGATCCGCGATATTCAAATAGCGAAGCAAAAAGTGATTCCTGGTCAAGCGTTCGAGTTGGTTAAAACGCTGGCATTCGAGCATACCTTTGTTTTTACCACTGACCCAAGACTCAGTGAAGCTGATCTTACTCTCTCCGCCTGATTACGTTTAACAGCCAGAAATCGGTACTAGTTTGTAAGGGATGGGGATGTGAGCACCTCGAGCGCTTGGCCAGGAATCACTTTGTGATTCTGTATTTGAACATCGTGGTTCTTTGTGAGAACCCTATGCAACAGTGGCAATCAAGTATACCTTTGTTTCTTCTTTACTTATCTTCATGCATAACTCGATGGCTTCTGTGACAACAAGTGCTCCATATCCCCAACACCATTGGAACCAAATGACTACGTAGGCTCATAAATTTGGACAACGATGCCGCGGCATGAGTTGCCAAGTCAAAGACTTCGAAATGCCTAACAGGACACCGCCTCCGAACGTCTTCCGATAGTGCCACTCCTGTAGCCTTTTCCATATTCCAATATAACCACAAAGCAGTGGAGTTTTGAAATAAGGGTGTTCGTTCCCCCAGCCGCTTTCTTGGACTTACAAGCTCCACCTTACCCGCAGTAAACTGCTTTTGAGGTGCCTGTCACTCAACTTCGCCTTTTCTTTGTGTCAGCAGTAGGAGGACCTGTGGGTCAGACAGGACTATGTGTGCCAGCCAAGAGCTGGACTCAGTTGCCAGAAGCTAAATAAAACGTGCGTTACTAGAGCATTTTTGGAATCGAGATCTTATCCCCAAAATCACATCGGATATGGCAACCTAGGAACTTGTAACAGAACTATCCGACAATAAACACCCTAGTCTGTTCACAACGCCCCAAGCCAAATGGGGGCTGCACTTTAATGTCGAATTAGTTTACTCTTTCAATTTTACATGAATAGCAATTATCGTATGATCTATCCTTCCCGGTTATGATTTATCATGCGCCTACTGAGGTACATAAATTGTACCATTCCTACCAAAACCAGACCGGAAGAAATTATCTCACTGGCTAATTACCCTTCAACCAGAGTGGATATGGGCATGGGATTCGTATATTGGGGACGGAAATTATATTTACGAGACTGGTGTTTCACGCAGCGGTTCATAAATAAACTAAAATCCACATTTCTATTTTGATATCAAAGTAAGTGGGTAAAGTGAAGGATATCCTATTGAGTATTTGACATCAACACTCTATAATATATGCACTAAAGATATCAACACTGGGTCTGACCAATATCTAACATTACCCGGAAAGTCAAGATCACGTGATATACTTTTACTGATTCGCTAGATGTTGATGTTTGCCAAAATACTGAAAAATCACGAACGAATGAATCCTAGACGCATAGATTTTGTCCCTAGATTTTGATGGTTATCACATCAAGATGTTTCAGTCGAGAATTTGCGATACTGGTTTGACTGAAACTTCAGATGGATTTAAAATCTTATACGCGTTTGTTTCGATTCTTTTAGAATTTTCTCAAAGGAGAAATGTCGATCACATGCGACGAGGCCTTCCGCAACGCCGTGGATTATTTTTATCAAATTGTGCTCGAGAGCGACCGGATTGCGAACATGGTCAAATCTGGATGTTGTTCCATGTATGACATTCGTGAGATCTTCGTTACAAACATTGAAAAGCGGGTAAGTATGCGGCGGAATGGAATTCTACACCTTCCTCGACGTAATTATGGAAGCTAAAACAAGGCTTTGGAATTAGTTTGAATCACACTGGTAATCCGTTGTAATGAAAACTAAGATCGCAAGGAATTAGAAGTAGTAAATTTGGGGTAAAACAACTCTTCTAGTCATACGTTTCTCTAGACCAAATCGTTTCAGTGAGAACAGAATGGTGTCTTAAATTCGATTTAATTTACGCTCAAGATTTATGAAATCACAAGCATGGATCCGGGCAACGTGCCAAAGATACGAAAATTAAGCGTTCTCAAGGAGACTATCAAGTTGCCTGGGTATAGACAGAAAAGAAAGCGGCAGTTAGACTCCAGTGCGCCTCCGCATACAACTCAGTATTGGCGTCATGACTATCTGCCATTCATCTAACTGCGAAGAATTTGACTGTGTCTTAGCCCACGTGCAGCCTAAAACTGTGCAGGACTTTGCGTGGATTAGGATTGTAATTTTATGTATTCATCTATACATCTATACATACATACATACATACATACATACATACATACATACATACATACATACATACATACATACATACATACATACATACATACAGACATACATACATACATACATACATACATACATACATACATACATACATACATACATACATACATACATACATACATACATACATACATACATACATACATACATACATACATACATACATACATACATACATACATACATACACACATACATACAACATACATACATACATACAACATACATACATACACACATACAACATACATACATACATACATACACACATACATGCATACATACATACATACACACCTACAAACATACATCTCCGTATTCCGTGGACCCCTCTCGTCCTGATCTGAAAATTTTGATTAAGGTCATTTACGTGCAAGGTCACTTACCACTTTCGCAAGCGTGCATATGTACATATGCGTAGAAAAATGTGTTGTGCCTGTATCTCAAAGCCTGGTTACATAGTTTTGAAACCAGCTTCATTGGCACACTTTAATTCATTTTTTTCATCATCACACTTCCCTTTAGCGCATATAGCCTAATCCCATATCTGGTTTTAACAGCAGTATCTAGCTATGCATTACTGAGTGGTTGATCTTACTGGTCTAATCACTCAATTTCGTATGAGAACCATTTTTACTCCACCCCTACCCTCAATCCAACATTCCTCTCCACCTTCAGTTTCAAACGCAGCAGCTCACCGAAGGACTGTCCAAAGAAAGTGTGATCAGCGCATGGAAGGTCAAATTCGATCAGATTTGTCGCGGTGGGGAACGACCTTGTCCGGTCGCGATGAAACTGGCCGTACCGCAGCCCGAGGCGATCGCGCCTACCACGGAGCAGCAATACGAGTTGCTCATGAGAACGCTGGCGGTGGAAAAATACGAACATCAAGTGTTGTACAACGCGTGTCAGGTACGTACGTATCGGTTGTAATGTTGATGTGTAGAGAAGCAGATCAACCTGCACAGGTTACTCTTGCAGGGTCACATTACAAGGATGCGGACCGACGACTTTCGAAACGGATTCTTTTTGCGACGCCGCAATCTGTTTAGCTTAGATCTCGTGGTGGTCAAACAGTCACATGACATAAGTAACTAAAGGCTCTAACCAGTAACCTTTCCAAAGTTGGCGTACTGGCTAACTACGCTCCAAGATATGTCGTGAATACATGTTCATTGGCACTTGCCGTAAGCATCTTCGTGAAGTGTTTGTTTACTCGTGTATGTTGTCCATTGGAGTGATCTGGAAGGCGTGGTTGATACGAGTTGTAGGTACCTCTTCCCAGTGTGTCTATGCCTAATCTTCTTCAGGTTCAGGAGTGTTTTAGGTCCCCGTCTTTCTTGTATGGCAGTTAAACGCTTTGTATATGCGACCTATGGCGATGATGACTGCACGGCACGGCAACTTTAAGCAACAATTGATGCCTCTTTCTCTTTCAGTTGGACAACGCAGATGAGCAAGCCGCACAACTTCGTCGGGAGCTTTCCGAGAGTTTGGCTTTCATTGAAAAGATTGCCAAGGTAAGTCACTGGTCGACCGGAGTTTCCGCGGGTTTCATTGGTCGAGCCATCCGAATGTTGCTGACTTTATATTTCCATGTGTTTCTGTGCAACTTGTCATATTTGGTATGATTATTGGCGTGCTGTTGGTAAACGATTTTAGAAATACTCTCCGATGTTTCCAGCTATCGGTCGATAATGACTGATGAATTATAAAAAAAGCTACGTTACACTATTTCGTTGACACTGGTTGCTTCTGAAGTGTCTGAAGCACACACTGCCCTGATTGATATTTTGCACGTTGACAATCACGCAGCTACTGCGACCATCTCAATATCGCCCTCAGTCTGCAAGCCGATTCCTATCAATGTGGCCCATAATAGTTTTTGGTTTGAATGTATCCCCCCATGACTACCCAGAATTGATCGAAATCCTTTACGCTACCACTCCACCAAACTTGATCCAATCACCTTCCAATCTCGTCCGCTTATCAGCTAACCGTACATTCCGCAGTGTCCGTATCGACTTAAATCTCAGTAGCACCCAAAGTCCACCCATTATCATGCGTTTCTACCGTTTATATATTTAACAGTTTGGTCGTAGGTTCGTCCCGGTTGCGTTAGTCACACTATCTCAACAATATAACCTGCTAACGGCAAGCTTCTACTTAGATTGGCTAATCTTAAGACAATTGATAATACATTTCTTCAACAGGAATTTGGGTTTCCCTATAGCTTATTGAGGGCAATGTAGATCATCTGACTACTTTGTCTGGCTCAAGACATGTGCCCCACAAAGATGGTGATAATCAAGTTTTGCTTGTATGCTCCTGTTGAATAAGGCTGGTACGACCAACCTGTTCAATCACATGAGCCCACACTCATGTAGACAGTGTTTAGACCCATGACCATGAACGAAAAAGCTCATTTGCATGCATTTCCATCACACACACACACACATCATGACCGGTTTCGTGCTGTTTGCACTCATCAGGTAGGGACAGTAGGATCAGGATCCGCATACGCTTGAAACAATGGAAAAATGGTAAACAAGTTGTGCTTGTATGCACTTTTTAATAAGGCTGGTACGACCAACCTGTTCAATCACATGAGCCCACACTCATGAAGACATGATGATCATGTTCACAATTCATGCAAAATTTAGTTTTTAATTGCTCAATCTTTCACTCTAAACTACCCGTAACTGCATTGTAGCGACAGTCGTTTCACGGTTCTTTGTGTTTCCTATTTCGATATTAATAATACGACAACATGTGTCTAAAGTATCTATTACACGAGCTTTACTCTGTTGACAGTAACTCACAAAATTCTCCGATTCAATTGTGATTCGTTTTTACATTGGTACACCGCAGTTCGTTTCTATATTTTGAGCGTAGATTGTGTGTGTGTGTGTGACAGTGTGTTAACCACCAAGCTTCTGATTTCTAACTACCATCATCCCCAACTTCCACCCACTACTTTTTGTAGGATCGCATTTTCCCTAAGCTGGTACACAAGGAAATGGAGCCACAATACATCGAGGAGGAACGTTTCCGTGTCACCGAGTTAATTCGTCGTCTAGATTCCATCCCGGTGCTAAAAAGCCACGCAGGCAGCGCGGCATCCAAACAACGTCGACTGATCAAGAACCCTATCCGATCGATTTGGAACCGTGGAGAAGAACGCGCCTTTCATCATTCCGCTGAAACGGAAGGCGATGCATCCGGGTGGCCAAGTCCAAGCGCTGTCGAGGTCGTGACCTTGAACAGAAACCTGCCCACTCCTCGTAAGCCGCCGCCGATGCTCGCTCGTAGTGCATCTCGCGATGCCGTGGTTCATCCTTACTCGGGTCACGGAATAAGTCGCGAAGCTGTGCGAATGAGTTTCGAAATTGAAGTAAGCGTTGTCTTGGGTATATGTTTTGACCCACCAAAACATTCGTAATTATTCTTCCCTTTGATTACTAGTTCCCCAAAATGTTTACGACCAAATTTTAGCTTTTACACATATTTTAATTAACTTTTGGTATTGCACAAATCGACATGAACTCAAATGGCATAGCGTTAAGTCGTGTGTCTTTTGATCAGATGTTCTGGGTTTGTATCTCGGCACGGTTGCATGTCCCCACCATACTGAGGTGTGAAGTTGGGAAAATCACTGCGATAGCCTCGCATAGAGTTCAGGTCGTTAATCTGAGCGTGAAATGGCTGACAGCAGTAGTCACGAACAGTGCATGCCGTTAGTATAGTACGAAAGATGAGATAAGCTACACAAGAGGATGAAGTGAGAACTCGGTTTAGGCCTACTACAATGGTGTCCTTATTGACGTCCAAGAGGACTAGACGGAGCAACAGTCTTTCATTTTTAACCAAAATATCTCATGAAGCAATAAGTGTACTTGTCTCATTACTTAGAGTTATTCTCTGCAAACTAGAGTTGCCTATAGGTGCTGAACCTGGATAAAAATTCCAGCGGGCAACTGAGATAGGTGTTATGATTTCTCGGAACCATCGTTCCACCATTGCTGTAGGTCATGTCTTCGTTTATTCGAAAATTCTCCAGCTGGATTTCTCTAGTTTGCGGGTAGATTACACGAAAACGTTTTTCGGTATTCGGCGTGAACCTGTGGTTTCGGGCATAGGTAGAGAAGGATGGCTTGAGCTTTCTGAGTTGACGAAGCTTCGGGTAAACATTTCGGGTAATAATAATAGCTGGGACAATAACTGCGATAGCCTAGTGCATTTTCTATTGGGTGAAATCACGCCACGCATACCACTTCGTCCAAGGGAAACCAGAGCTGAACACAGCCGGTAGCCTCGGCCCGAAATGGAAGACGGACTCGTTGAATGAACTAGTGGCTAAGTAACATTCGACAGTGTTTCTGTTTGCCCGACGCTAATTTCCAGGAGATGAAAAACATTTAGCCCCGACTTGTAATTTGTTTTCGACAAATGCGTCTGCGAGTTTATTGATTGCTTGTGAACAGAACGCTTTCATTGAGACTACGGTTAGCATAACTTGAAATTTCGAGACTGATTGACTTGATAAATTAATTGATTTACAAACTGTATTGATTTTCTGTGATGAGACATCATTTAAAACGTTAAGTAGAGCTCCAGATATTGAAAATATGGCGAATCAGCTCTTATATAATCTTATCTATCACAGTATTTATCTTATCTTTCTATCCGTCCAGCCATCTCTCTCTCTATCTTTCTTCCTATCTATCTATCTATCTATCTATCTATCTATCTATCTATCTATCTATCTATCTATCTATCTATCTATCTATCTATCTATCTATCTATCTATCTATCTATCTATCTACTATCTATCTATCTATCTATCTATCTATCTATCTATCTATCTATCTATCTATCTATCTATCTATCTATCTATCTATCAATCTATCTATCTATCTATCTACCTATCGATCGATCGATCTATCTATTTATTTAGAAATCTCCTTTCTCTCTCTCTCTCTCTCTCTCTCTATATATATATATATATATATATATATATGTGTGTGTGTGTTGGTCCGAATTCTCATCTCTAGAGCAACTGCAAAGTGAATGAATAGGCAATAGCGGCACCAGAACCAAGATACTGACGTAAGTTGTATTCTTTCTATTTACGGAACATATATCGCGTATAAACCGAATGACAAATGCGCAAGTGTTCTCTAAGACATCTTTATTTCATGCGGCAATGTCGCCTAACCTGCCTGTGCCATGTCAATAGAATGTCATACGCTTCTATTTCAAAAGCTCTGGTCTACAGCTAACTGGGTAGACCTCACTGGCCGTATAAACACGTATGCAATACAGACTGTATATCAACCCTACGAGTCCTAGATTTCGCCACAACTTTGGATGAGTAGTGTTAACGTCTCAGTGTGAATGTGTGTGAGAGATGGTTACTCCCGAATCGGACTGTATATTCACGCGAGACGGCGTGGATTATGAGCTTATCATGGGATTGTGTGATAAGACCATATTTGACGGAGGTTAACAACAATGTCGGTCCTATGCGAATTGGCACACCTGCATCCGTTGAGCGAGCAAAGGGGAAAGACGAAAGTAAACAAGTGTGTCTTCGGTAAGCGGAGCTAGAAGTCGGGTAAACTAAAAGAATGGTGAACCCTGACTTTAAACTTCTGCTTTGTGGAAAACGTTTTAAACTCAGTTAATACTCCAGAGCCCTCATCGCGTTGTAACAACTCCCGCGCCTACATACTTATCACAATGTATCAGCCTAGTTACTTTGGTTCCCATCTTTTTGATGCTGAGCACTTACTGTCTGGAAAACGATTAGTTCTCCATATTTACCATTTCAGACCAAAACGGAAAGCATACTCCATTCCACTTATGTGAAAAATAACGGGAAATAACAGATACCGATGAAGGCTATGAGTAGAGTGGCATAGAGCTCATCACACGAGGCTATTTTCGCTGGTAGCAAAGATCTTTGAAATTTATTGGAAGGGTATCATCCGCCTCATGTCAGGCCGTCTCATTATGGTCAGTGCTTCTCATTGAGTGCATTGATATTAGGAACAAACTGAAAGGCTGAGAATATTGTTCTTTATCGATGAAACGCGATGCTAACAGCAAGTGTGCATCTCTAAACTGAGAGCCTGTAACGTCTGATCAATGCCTTCTAACTGTTGTGATGACCTCTTGGATGCACTTCGAGATTCGCTATCGTATTGCAAAAATATTAAATCTATGATGAGTCGTATCGTACATTTGTTCGATTATTGTTCTAATTTTTTCAAGTTTACTTTTGTGCGGGTGGATTAGCCGACTGCGTTGATATCTCGAATCACGCGCGTGATCGGAAAGGAGATCGTTGCAGATCGTTATCCAGTCGCGTTTCCACCTTCAAACGCCGTAGACGGTCTTCACTCCGAGGGCGTATACATCCTCATTCATTGTATACACCCTGGTATTCACTTTTCCACCTTGTCGCCCACGTCAAGTACGGGCGGGTGTAGTGTCGAGGACAAGGTTCGCTAGCGCTGAGCCTGTCTTTCAGAGGACGTGGCCAAATCAGCGTAATCTTTGCCGTTTGAAAGCGGAAGCATTCCGCAGCAGCATTAGATACCCGGCCAGAATATAAAACGACCGGAATTAACCTCTTACATGAATGGTCGAACGATTCTAATGATCGTATTTCTTGTGACTTTAGCGGCCAAGTTCTGACGTCCATAAAGTAGTACAGCGCGGATCGGTGCTTGGTAAACACGTGTTTTAGTCTTGAGGCTGATCCCTGGCCTGTGTTAAAGGGTGCCCTATAACTGTAAAACGTATCTCGAGCACGATCAACACTGAAATCCACGTCATCTTTAACCTGCTCATTGTGTTAGATGCTGGAATCGAGGAATTTTAAGACTGTAACATACTCATCCAGACAACCCTGGACCTTGAGTTGCTGGACACCTGGTGTACCAGTGCCATACCCTGTGTTTTAGCCATTTTTCGCTTTCTCCCTTGTTACTTTTAGACCCTCAACACGTTCTGTTTGCTCACTTTCACAGGTCTTTATTCATCAACTTCGAAACGCGCAGCACTTACCGAGCGTGAAAAAACTTTACTGCACGATTGAGGTTGAAGGATGTTCGGAGAAAAAACGCACAGAATCTGCCGAGGCGATCAGGCCGATGTAAGTGTTTTTTGTCGAGTGCATGGTTGCTTCACAATGAATTTCAGTAACCTCGATCTCTCATTCGTGATCCGGGTGAAGAAAATGTGTCTCGTGAAATACTGTGCGATCTTTATTCCGTGGTCTTCCCGATGCGATTGAATTCAATAGTTATATTAGATTCGTTATCTCCATTGCTTTCTGGTATGAAATCAAATTGAGAATGAAGAAGGAGGACAGATTATAGAAGCCAGTAATGTTAATTACTTGAATCCAGCTGTTCATTAATGTGATCATGTTCGAGCTGATGTACTGTTTGGAAACGTGAAGATTGACGATGCTGATTGTCCAATGCTTTCCGTTATTTGATCATCATCATCTTCTTCTTCGACACATGACACCGGTAGCATCTACCATACAATCACGGTACAATAAACATCTAAATAAACAGGAAAGAAAGGGAGCTAGAAAGCTACAGAACCTGCAGAAGATTAGGTACAGACACAATAAGATGAGGTGCCTACACCTCCAATCAAACACCAGGTCAATCAATTGTTGTTGAGCGACATCAACACGGCGGCTTTCATGACAAGCGTTCCTCGACACTTCTCTCGAAAACATGCAAGATCAATCAAACACCCCGAGAAGATGTCTATAACAACAAAACCGCCACTGAACAACAGCAGCATTAAGGGTTTAGAAGCCACGGTGAATTGTGATCTTATCGACCCTAACCTAGAAAACGGGTCATCCTTACTCATTATTAATCACAGCTGATTTTCTTACGCCTTTGATATTCAAGACGTCATCATGAAATCCTGGAAGCATACACCGGATGTTCCAAGTTTAATAACTGACCTTCGTTGTTTAGTAATTCGTTTCGCTGGTGCGGAACGATACAGTCTGCTTTTCAGTGGATTCCTAATCCCCATGCACCCAATGAGGATAGCAGACGGCACCTTATTGACTGGGGGCTGCCCAGCTTGAGGCGGGCAGTAGCCGTCCAATGAGTCTCACCCTAACTACAGTTAGTTTAGCAGTCACAGCTGCTGCTGTAGTCATGTAACTCCTTGATACCTGAATTCGAACGGATTCGCGTGTCCCACCAGTGAACATTTCGACACTTCTTGTGTTTTACCGGAGAGGTGATATCCTGCAACTCATCCGAGGGCTCATAATAGACACTCTTCACTGAGGCACTTAACACCTTTGCACTAAAAACAGCCGGTCGCGGTTTGAAACAGATAGTGGTAGGCTAATATTATGCTAAATAATCATGGTTCACATTCCGTAGTTCGCTTTTCACACTTTCATTTGACAAAAATTCCCATATTCTTTTCCTTTCTATTCGCTCGACTTGACCAGATGGAACACTTCCGCAGAGTTTGTGACTTTCCTCCCAATGCCGGTCGTCAAGTTCAAAGTCTACAAAGAGTCTTCCTCGGCACTCTCCATTGAGGACAAAGAACTAGGGAAAGTGAGTTTTCGTAATCTCTTGTTCGTTTCGTGACTAGCGCTGTGAATATTTGCTCAAAAACTCAATAGCAACACGAGTTGTGTCTTGATGCAGGCAAATTGACGGTGGCATCTCTCCAGTGAAATAAGCGCCGAATGGTTGTGTCATTCAAGTATCAAGATTCAAGAAATTAGGGTGAAAAAAGTGCGTAGCTTCACGATTATCGTGTCATAGTAAATATGCGTTGATGAAAAAGGAATGATTTTTAATAATGCAATATCAAGTATAATCCATGAATTGATACACAGGTGTACTCAGATAGTT
>JACCGJ010004984.1:0-12576 GCA_013407085.1 Atriophallophorus winterbourni | reverse complement strand
CTTCTGGAATACGAATGCTGCGCCAAATCTTTATATCGTCCGCAAATAACGGAATGTAACATCGAACAATTTCCGGTATTTCATTGACATAAACCAGAAAGAGGATCGGACCAAGGACTGAGCCTTGGGGAACTCCGCTAGTTGCTGCGATTGGTTTGGGTAATGCACCATCAACACGTACCTGGTTAGTGCGATTTGTTAGGTAGTCATTTAGCCAATTCAGCAACTTTCCAGTGATACCAAGCCATTCAAGCTTCTGCAGTAGTAGTGAATGGTCAACACGATCGAATGCTTTTGAAATATCTAAGTAGAACGCGTGTATTGCTAGTCCTTTATCTACCGATTTTGTCCAATCAACCAGCGTTAACAGTAAATTAGACAAACAGGAATAATTTCGTCTGAATCCATGCTGGTTCCTCGAAAGCAACTGTTCATTCTCGAAATGTTTCATTAGATCGTCAACAATTAGTCGCTCAAGTAATTTTGAAATCACTGGTAACAGAGTAACGGGTGGGTAATTGGAAACATAGGAGCGATTTCCACCTTTGTAAATTGGAGAAATTATTCCTCGTTTCCAATCTGTAGGAATCAATCCGCCTGCCAGTGTTTGCTCGAACAAATAAGTGAGTGGTTTGTATAGCAAACTCGCAAATTTCTTCAATATTTTCGGGGTTATTCCGTCAGCCCCAGGAGACTTTCCGGTTTTCATATTAAATAAACCTTGGAGGACGCGTTTCTCAGTGACACTTATTTCACTCAGGGCAACCGTGTTTGAAAGTGTTAGATTTGGGCTGTAGGGCCAGATTGTAAGTTTCCTGTGCAGACGGTGGGCGATATACTACTCCCAAAACACAGTCTTCGCCGTTAGCTAGTCTGATTGAGCACCAGAGTGTAACCCGTAACACGATGTCTGGATCCGTAATCTCACTGCATATAATACAAAGCTACTCCTCCTCTGGTTTCGCGGTCATGACGAATAAGTGACATTCCTGGTAATTCAAGTTCACTATTTGTTTGCTGAGTCTGCAGCCACGTTTCCGTTACGGCGATTATGTCTGGTGAACATCTCAAAAAAACTGCACGCAGTTCACCGATTTTGTTTCCGAGACATTGTGCGTTGGTGTAGATGCATTTCATAGTTGTTTTCTCAACAAGGATGGGGTGTGGAGAAGAAGGCTAGTGGAGTGCAGAATATATGTTAGGCCGACTCTTCCAGAGTCGGCAACTGAAAGTTTTTTGCTTCCAGGGATGCTTGATCGTTTTGGGGTTGCACTGTTGGAACACAGTGATCTATCGTATCGGCTGAAATTGATTCTGACACGTCAACAACTGATTGACTTGGTAGTGTTTCTATTGAACTTAGTGGTGCATCTATCTTTCCAATATGGTGTGTCGATGCACCTAGTCTAATTTCTCGCGGGATTATTCTGCGGCCATTTTCCCAACGAGTTTTGACCGTGTTCAACATATCATTACGCAAAAACGTTATTTTAAGAGGCTTAGGACCGATGCCCTTATAGGTCGTATATTTGGGGATGCGGAACGTGTCCGTCACAGCTACATCATACATACCAAGTATATCACTGAGGAATCTCCATTGTAACTGATCGTGTTTGCGCTGCACCGCTTTATCAGTAGCTTCATCAGCTTCTGGAACTCCAAAAAGTATTATACTTCGATCATCCATCTGTTTCGTTTGGTTTTGTTGCTGGTCCTTTCGGGCCCTTTTCCTCCAGGGCACATCAGCAAACATCCTTGCAGTGGTCTCAGAACGGTCCTTACGCAGGAGAAAAGCGGATAGTAAGATGTTTTGAAGATCCCCTTCAGAGTGAACCGTGATTCTAAGCAATGTTGGCTGGTCCAGATTTGAAGAAGTAGGTTTACGATTCAGTCGTATCAATGATAGTGGTTCAACTGGCTCCAAGTCCATGCTGTTGCACAACCTTTTCCATTCTTCTTTATCGTGCTTTAGCCTGTCCCCTATTAAGGTGGCACTCGTTTCCTTTACGTTGGTGCAAATCACGCTTAGTCCATGTACTGAACGTACACTGTGTGTTTGGCGCTTTCGCTGGTTGCTGGACATTTCAACTACCTTAGATCGAATACTATAGTGTCCACTTTGGGAGTGTTTTGCACCATGACTTTCTGTTTTGAACCTGAGGGTTTTCGCTGATCCTTCGGGTGAGCAGGTGGCTTTGGCTTCGTATCTTTTTGCGGACCAGGGATGTTTTGGGCAGACGGGCCTTTAACAGTCGCATTTGTAAAGGTGGCCTTTTGATGAAAAGGACGCTCCTCAAGACACTCCAGCACATTCGCAACAGCTGAACATTCGTGTTGAAAGATCGAAGATTTAGCGAACGTTTCACGGTATATATTATGGGATCAATAGAGCCATTGGGCCAAACAAAGTTAAAACGTCTCCTATTATGTCTGTAACTGGTAGCCTGATTTTCGACAAAATACAGCAGAAGGAAAGATAGGTAGAGCACTTCTGATATCTCAAGATTCAAGATTCAAGATTTATGGTTGAAAAAGCAATGAAGGTGAACTGTGACAAGAATCCACGGGGGGAAAGTAGCGGTACAAAATGAGAGATGATAGAGATAGTATATATAGAGAGAAGTATATAGGAGAGAGAGATGGAGGAAGAGAGAGAAGAGAGCTAGAGGGATATATTACATATAGAGATATATATATATATATATATATATATATATATATAAGTATAAATAAAATCAAAATCAATGGGACAATGATAGGTTATTAATAGTTTGGGGGAAAATTCGGATTAGCTCTCATATAATCGTCAAGTTTTGATTTGAATATAGATAAGCTGTTCGAGCTTACCAAATCGGAAGGTAGGGAATCCCAAGCAAAGCACACGTACCGAATAAAAAAATACCTGCGGCAGTTCCGTTTGGAATGTGGTATTTCCAACTTGCAACCATGGCCACGGCTGTTGCTGGAAGTTCGAAGGTGGAATAATATATCCAGGGGGTGGGAAACAGTAGTTAGTATTTTGTATGCGAGGATGAGATCACTTCGCATTCTCCTTTGTGCAAATGTACTCATTTCCAGTTGTCTGAGTCGCCTGGCGAATGACATATTTTCGAGACCAATGACAAGCTTGGAAGCTCTCCGGTATATGCGATCCAGGAGTAAGATGTCTTTTTGGAGCCATGGTGTCCAGGCTTGTGCGGCATAATCTAGAACCGGGTGTATATATGTATTCATCAGGAGAGGAAAACACCCCGGAGAAAAACGTCAAAATATCCGCCGTAGCATTCCGAGCAGCCGAAACGCGCTTTTGTAAACGGTTTCGCATTGTAGAAACAGTAGGGACAGTACGGTTTCACCGCCTCCATATGGAAAAGTTGAACGGAGCGTTTTTAAAGCCCCTTTACCATTTGCTTCTTCAATGCTGGCAGAAGGAGCGTGTCCCACAAGAGATGCAAGACGCAAAGCTCATCACGCTATTTAAGAATAAGGGTGACAGAGGGGACTGTAACAATTACATAGGAATCTCTCTTCTGAATGTTGTAGGTAGATTGTTTGCTAAAGTCTTACAGATCCAGCTACAAGTTTTGCTTATAGTGTTTACTCCGGATATCAATGTGGCTTACACAGGGAAAGATTAACCGTTGGCAAGATCTTCTCCCTGAGACAACTTCAAGATAAGTGTATGGGTACAGCTTATATTGGTTCCAAGGTTGTCACTTCCGGGGCGGTTTTGGGGATAAGCTCCCAATTCCAAAAATGCTCCAATGGCCCGCGTCTCATATAGCCTAAGACAACGAAGTCCAGCTACTGGTCTGCACGCGTGGTCCTGTGTGACCCGGCAGAGCTGCTTCTACTGACAGGAGAAAGGGCGAGGGCGGCTGACAGGCGCCTCAAAACCAGCATTCTTAGGCAGGTGGAGCTCGTTAGTCCATGAAGGCGGCCTACCTAGGGGAAGGAAAACCCTTATCTCAAACCTACACTGCATTGTGGCTACATCCATTCATGGAAAAGTCTTCAGGAGTCAACCTCGAGGAAAAATCCGGAGCCAGAGTCCCGTTAGGCAGTCCGAAGTTTATTCAACTTCATCCTGCCAGTTCCTGTTAAGGCATCGTTGTCCAAATATATCAGCCTATCTGTTCCTTTGGTTCCAGTGGTGCCGTGGAGAGGAAGCACTTGCTGCATGGGCAACAGCTAGTTCTCCATATTGAACTGCCCTGGTGTACATCACAACGCACCAATGGAGAGGACACTCCATTCCGCTTCTACGGTAAATAACACGGGAAACAGCAGATACCGGTTAAAAGCTATGGCTCGACTGGCGTAGAGATAGGCGCCTCGGGCTGCTTTCGACGGTAGGAGAGACTTCCAGGTCTCATTTGACGGCTACCGCCCGCCTCAAGCTGGGCAGCCCCCAGTCAATAAGGTGCCGTCTCGCCACGGTCTGCTATCCTCATTGGGTGCATGGGGATTGCGAATCAACCGACAAGCAGACTGTATTTTTCCGCACCAGCGAATCGAAATACCAAACAACAAACGTCAGTTCTGAAACCTGGAACCTCGAACGTCCGGTCCATGCTTCCAGGATTTCATGAAGACGTTTCGAATATCAGAGGCGTTAGAAAGTCCGCTGTGATTAAAAACGAGCTAAAGAGGCTGAATGTCAACGTGGCTGCCCTACAAGAGACGCAATTACCAGACACGGGTAAGCTAACAGAAAGAGATTACACATTCTTTCGGAAAGGGAGAGGTTCCTGTGAGCCTCGACTGCATGGTGTTGGGTTTGCCGTGCGAAACGACATATTAAAAACGACAGAACCGCGCAGCAGCGGGAGCGAACGGATTTGGACTTTAAATCTGAGGTGCAATACTGGTACCATTACGTTGGTCGACGTTTATGCCCCGACGCTCTCTGCGACGCCTGCTAAAAAAGACGCTTTTAAATAACCTCACAGCCGTCCTGGAAAACGTGCCACAGGAAAACTGTCTAGTGGTATTGGGTGATTTTATTGCCAGAGTTGGTGCAAAACTGTCTCGGAAGGTTCGGTGTAGGTAAAACCAATGAAAATGGGCAACGCCTTTTCGAATTGTGCACACAGTTCAATCTTTGTCTCAGTAACATTCTCTTTCAAACAAAGCCACAGCATAAAGTCTCTTGTAAACATCCTCGCTCTAAGCATTTGCATCAGCTTGATCTTATTCTTGTTAAGCGAACTAATATTGGAAGCGTGCTCCTCACCAGATCATATCAAAGCGCAGACTGCGACACTGATCATTCACTGGTCTGAACAAAACTGATGCTTCCCCACACGAGATTTCACCCCACCAAATTGTCTGCTAAGCCTAGTAAAAACGTCACTCGCATGTGCGAACCTTATCTAACTGCGAGATTCGCAAAAGCCTTCACAGTCGAGTTCAACCAGACAACCCCACTCGAATCTGCTTTAGAAAACTGGGAATTGATAAAAAGCTGCATATGCCGAGTCGCACTTCACACGTTCGGTCCGAAGCAAGCTCGAACGAGCGACTGGTTCGAAGCAAACGCTTCTGAGATGACTGCTGTGCTGGATGAGAAACTCTCAGCATTCTTGAGGTTCAAAGGTACGCCAACAGATGAAAAGTTACGTCTTCTACGAGCAGCTAGAAATAAGGTCCAACAGATTGCAAGGCGATGTGCAAACGACTATTGGACTGAAGTTAGCCTCAATATCCAAAAAGATGTGGATACCGGAAATTTTCACGGTATGTGTGATGGGATCAAGAGAGCCATTAGCCCAAACAAACTTAAAACGGCTCCCATTAAGTCTTTATCTGGTAAGCCGATTGTTGACAAAACTCAACAGATGGAAAGATGGGTAGAGCACTTCTCCTCTCTCTTCTCTAGGGACAGTACGGTTCTACCGCATGTACTTGAAAATGTCGAGCGCTTGCCGACCATTGAATATCTGGATACCCCTCCTACTCTTGATGAGCTCAATAATGCAATCGACCGCTTAGCGAATGGGAAGACCCCTGGTGACGACGGAATTCCACCTGAGCTCATCAACTGCGGTAGAGCTGCATTATTACAGCCTCTTCACCATGTGCTTCTTCAGTGCTGGAAAGAGAGGGGTGTCCCACAAGAGACGCGAGACAGAAAGTTCACCACGCTATTTGAGAATAAGGGTGACAGAGGGGACTGTAACAACTACATAGGAATCTCCCTTCTGCATGTTGTAGGTAAATTGTTTGCTAAAGTCTAACAGATCCGGCTACAAGTTTCGCTTATAGTGTTTAATCCGGATATCAAAGTGGCTTTCACAGGAAAAGATTAACCGTTGGCAAGATCTTCTCCCTGATACAACTTCAAGAAAAGTGTCGGGAACAGCGTATGCCATTATACGCTGTTTTTACTGATTTAACTAAGGCATTCGACTACGTCAGCAGGGAGGGTCTTTTCAAAATGCTTGATCTGATAGGCTGCCCCCCGAAGCTGCTCAGACTCGTTATTTCGTTCCACTCAGGCATGAAAGGCTCAGTCCATTTTAACGGTTGCAGTTCGGAAGCCTTTGAAATTCGCCGAGGCGTCAAACAAGGGTGTGTTTTTGCTCCAAAGCTGTTCGGCATTTTCTTTGCTCTGCTTCTGAAGCACGCTTTTAGGACGAAAACAGAAGGCATTTACATACCCACGCGAAGTGATGGCAAGCTTTTCAACCTGAACCGGTTGAGAGCACAAACCAAAGTACGGGATGTGATCATTCGTGACCTGTTGTTCGCCGAAGATGCAGCATTATTGCTCACTCCCAAGAGAACCTACAGTCGCTAATGGACTGTTTCTCGTCGGCGTGCAAAGACTTTGGTCTAAAAATCAGCATGAGCAAGACCAAACTCCTTGGTCAATGGACTGTATCGCCACCAATCATCACTGTTGGAAACTGTCAGCTCGAACCAGTACATCATTTCACATATCTTGGTTCAACCACTGCGGATAACCTCTCGCTAGACACGGAGATTGATAAGCGGATTGGCAGAGCAGCTGTCATTTTGTCCCGATTGAACACTCGTGTTTCTGGTAACCGCAAGCTGACTGTAAAGACAAAGATGATGGTATACAGCGTGTGCGTACTAAATGCTTTACTGTATGGCAGTGAAACCTGGACCACCCACGCAAGACACAAACGGAAGCTGAATGCTTTCCATCTACGAAGCATCCGTCGTACCTTGAACATATCGCGTTGCTTTGACTGCTCCTCTCACTCGCATATTCAATCTCAGCTTAAATGAAGGAAAAATACCACCGCAATGGAAAGCATGGATGATAACTCCTATTTATAAAGGCGGTAGCCGTTCAGACACAGCAAACTATAGACCGGTAACGTTACTTCCGGTGATCTCCAAATTAATGGAACGCATTGTGACTGCGAGCATAAGAGAACATTTTGAAAACCAAAATATTTTGACCGCAGCACAACACGGTTTTCGAAGAGGTCGCTGTTGCTTATCTAACCTTCTTACAACGTTCGAGGATTGGACCAAGGCACTAGACGAAGGTGAGGCCGTACATGCTTGCTACATCGATATTTCCAAAGCTTTCGACAGAGTCAACCATGACATCTTAATTAAAAAGCTCGAATCCTATGGAATAACGGGAATATTGCTGAATTGGATAAGGGACTATCTCACTGATAGACACGTCCAAGTTCGCGTTGGCAGCACCTTCTCTAGAAAAATAGACGTCACGAGTGGAGTTCCGCAAGGCTCGGTGCTTGGACCTCTTCTATTCTTGGTGTATATGAACGATATAGTAGAGGATATTGGATGCAACTTGATACTATTTGCCGATGATATTAAAATTTGGAAACGTGTCAGGTCTGTTAATGACTGTATGGCATTACAACGGGATCTAAGCATCTTATTTCGTTGGTCCCAGTTAAATGAGTTACCATTTAACCCTGCGAAATGTAAAATGCTGCAGCTTGGGAAATCTCTGCACCACACGTATCAGCTTGGCACGCAAGATCTCGTCTGGACCACAGCAGAAAAAGATCTGGGTATCTGGGTTTCGTTTAACCTTAAGCCTGGGACAGCATTGCCGGATGGTGTACAATAAAGCTTGCCGTATCTTGAGTCTTCTCAAAAGAATATTCCGGATTTTTACGCCCGAAACCCTACCCCGGGTAATTAACACGTATATACGTCCTGTTATGGAATATTCCATCCAAGCCTGGGCACCATGGCTGAGGAAGGATATCGAACTACTCGACAGGCTTTATCATCGTGCTACAAAGTTGGTCTCCCGGTACAGAAATTTGCCTTTCACAGAGCGAATGTTAAAACTGAACCTACAAGATTTTACCCAACGGCGGATACGTAGTGACCTTTTGTTGACCTTCAAAATCCTGCATTCTGTAAACCATCCCCTTAAACACTTGCTAAAGCCCAATGACCTTACTAGAACACATTCAAAGGCTTTAAGCATTCCGCATTCTCGATTGGATATACGTCGTAATTTTTTCTCCGTAAGAATTTGTTTCACTTGGAACTATTTGCCTGAAGAAATCACACGATCAGAATCTGTTGAGTTTTTCGCTTCCAAACTCGATGAGTTTATGACGAACCATGCGGTATGCGAATGTCCCTATTGATTTTTGAGATATTTTATATTTTTTTATATATTTTTATATGTTCCATATACCTTGTCATCCTATGGTTATTGTTAAGCTTAATGCTTTTTCTACCATACAATTTTCTGAGTTCTGAGTTCTGAGTTCTATCGTGGATGGACAGAGTGACTAATGCTGAAGTGCTTTCAAAAGCTGGTCTACAGAGCATGTTCACCCTATTACGACACCGCCGCCTGCGGTGGCTTGGCCATGTCTATAGAATGGAAAATGGTCGTATTCCGAAATATCTACTCTACGGTGAGTTGCAATTAGGAAGTCGACCATTGGGCAGACCGCACTTGCGGTACAAAGATGTTTGCAAAGGGGATATGAAAGCTCTTGGCATTGACCCTGCAAGCTGGGAAGAACTAACTCTTGACCGCTCACTTTGGAGGCATTGTGTAAAGCGTCGTCTGCAAGCCGGGGAGGAGCAGATACAGCTCTTAGCTGCTGAACGCAGATCACTCCGCCGGCGTGCAACTGATGCAACACAACAGAGTTCTGACTATCGTTGCAAGCGCTGCGGTAGAGATTGTTCCTCTTGAATCGGACTGTTTAGTCATTCAAAAAGCTGCAAAACATGAAATTCATGTGATATGATATACATCCATGGTCGACATCGACCGATGGAGGCCAACAACAACGGACAACAGCTTTTGACTACGTCGGAAGGAAGTGTCGTTTCAAAATTGCTTGATCTTTTAGGCTGCCTCCAAGACTGATCAAACTCGTTATTTCATTCCTTTCTGGCATGAAGGGCTCGGTCCATTTTAACGGTTTCAGTTCAAAAGCCTTTGAAATTCATCGAGGCGTCAATAAAGTGTATGTTCTTGCTCCCACCTTTCAGCATTTTCTTTTCACTCTTTCTGAAGCACGCTTTTAGGACGCGAACAACGCACTCGAAGGGATGGCAAGCTATTCAACCTAAAACGGTTGCGAGCACCAAGCAAGGTACAGATTTTGCTAATCCGTTACCTGCTGTTTGCCGGGGATGCATCCATTGATGCTCACTCCGACGAACAGCTTCAGTCGCAAATGATCCGTTTTTCGTCTGCGAGCTAATTATCTGTATGGCTGAGGCCAAAGTCCTTGATCATGGGATTGAATCGCCTCCACTCGTCACTGTTAGAAACTGTCACCTTGAAAAAGTACATCATTACACATACCTTGGTTCAACCATTGCGGATAAACTCTCGCTAGACACGGACATTGGCAGAGCAGCTGGCATTTTATCCCGATTAAACTCTCGTGTTTGCGGTAACCGCTAGTTGACTGTAAAGACAAAGATGATGGTATACAACGCGTGCGTACTGAATGTTCTACTGTACGGCAGTGAAACCTGGACCACCCACGCAAGACACGAACGGAAGCTTAATGCCTTTCATCTACGAAATATCCGTCGTATCTTGAACACATCGTGGATGGACAGAGTGAATAATGCTGAAACGCTTTTAAAGCTGGTCTACAGAGTATGTTCACCCTATTATGAAATCGCCGCCTGCGCTGGCTTGGTCATGTATACACAATGGAAAATGGTCGTATTCCGAATGATCTATTCCATTGCGAATTGCAATTAGGAAGTCGACCATTGGGCAGACCGCACTTGCGGTACAAAGACGTTTGCAAAAGAGATATGAAAGTTCTCTGCATTGACCCCGCGACCTGTGAAGAACTTGCTCTTGACCGCTTACATTAGAGGCATTGTGTAAAGCGTCGTCTGCAAGCTGGGGAGGAGCAGATACAGCTCTGGGCTGCTGAACGCAGATCACACCGCCGGCGTGCAACTGACCTCGAACGACCGAGTTCTGCCCATCGTTGGAATCGCTGTGTGAGAGATTTTTCATTCCGAGTCGGACCGTTTAGTCATTCGAACAGCTGTTGAACATGAAAACAATCATGCGATTGTGATGTACATCCATGGTCGACATCGACCGAAGGAGGCAAACAACAATTTGAAAAATAATCTTGTTTCGCGGAATATATTTCAATTGCATTGTAGTGTTAACATCCCCTTCTTTTTCACACCAATACTTTATTTTTCCTGTTTCCCCTTATCAGCTGTAGACAGTAACATCAGGCTCAGTGAGCCTCGAATCATTTGAAAGTGGTAAACAAGTTAAGATTCAAGATTCAAGATTCAAAAATTTATGGTATAAAAAAGCTCGTAGCTGTACAACACCACAGGATATTCGTATAAGGACAATAAATATATATACAAAAAAAGATTGATTCTTCAGGAAGATCGACAGTTTTGTAGTTGCAAAAAATGCCATGTATTGTGTCGGTATGATGGGTAAAAAAATATTCGTTTGGAAAAAAAATCATGTTATATATACGGGATGTAGGGTGGAATTACTACGCATAAATATATCCAGTTTTTTCCTGAAAATCCTTTCACTAGATGATTGGACAACATGTGACGGTAGGGAGTTCCATAAGAAACAAACGCGCACCGAATAAAAGAACCGACGGCAGTTCCGGTGGGAATGTGGAATATCAAATGCAAATGGGTGAGTACGTGTGGCATGGCTTGAACGGAGGCGAAATAGATGCCTCAGAGGGTGCGCCTTGGAGTTCATTATTTTGTAGGTTAGTATTAGATCGAATCGAACCCTTCTGCGAAGCAGTGTATCCAAATTAAGCTGCTCAAGTCGATTCTCATATGGTAGGTTACGGAGGCAGCCAACCATTTTAGTTGCTCTGTGATAGATCCTCTCGAGCAGCTCGATGTCCTTTTGTAGCCACGGTGACCAAGCTTGCACTGAGTAATCCATCACCGGGTTAATATACGTATTTATCAGCATGGGGAATGATTCCCGGAAAAAATGTCCGAAATCCGCCGAAGCATACCTAGCATGCGGCTAGCTCGATTGTACACTGCTTCGCATTGCATGCTAAACTTCAGACTTCCACTAATCCATATGCCGAGGTCTTTTTCTTTGGTTGTCCATTCCAGTTGATTTGGTCCAAGGTTGTATGAGAATGGAAAACCTTTGCCTATTTGCAAAATTTTACACTTTCGGAAGTTGAATGGAAGTTTATTTCTCTCCGACCAGCTGTTCAATAGATCCAAATCGCTTTGTAAGCGCAAACAGTCTACGCTTGACTTGATTCGCATCCAAATTTTAACATCATCCGCAAAGAGAACCATTTTGGCTGTGACAAGTTTCGGAAGGTCGTTGATGTAGACCAAAAAGAGAACCGGACCAAGTACCGAACCTTGTGGGACACCGCTAGTTAGATTAGAATGCTACTGTTAAATAGGGTGCTTACAAAAACCACAATGACAATTGCAGAATCAAAATATGATTCCTGGTCAAGCGCTCGAGGCGCTCATAAACGACCACTTTATTGTCGTGCTTGCACCCGTTTCACTTACATACCATATTTCACCAGAATATTTCAATAATTTTCATGTGAACACGAGTTGGCGTATATATACAGTGGTTTAATTTTATTTCAACTTCTCTAATTATTTGTTCAATTTTTTCGGTTGACCTCAAATGTTTCTCGATTCTGATTCCATAGGTTATGCTGTTAATGAGAAATGCGCTCAAGGTCACGTGGGAAATTTGCCGCCAGGGTTTAAGTGCGAACGCTGATGCATATATATATATATACATATATATCGACTAAATCTGGCCTGGTTTCACTAGATATTTTGCCATGTTTAATCAGTTTGTTTGTGTGTACCTAATTTTGATAGTATTTTTCATGTTTAATGATGGGCCAGACACTAGCATCTTCGGTATTACAGAGAATTTAGGTTTGATTCCTGGTATTCGCTCTTATCAATGAGGGTGTTTAAGTTGCCTTCTCAGTGTTGATGATGCTTTAGTGAATGAATCGCGTCACGTTCTAAAGTCTTATCCTCATCGATTTTTGCTTAATGGCGCTGACGTCAATTATGCTAGTGAAATTGTTCCCCTGTTTACAA
>JACCGJ010004983.1:0-17406 GCA_013407085.1 Atriophallophorus winterbourni | reverse complement strand
TCTCACTACCATTTCTATTTATTTTGTCACATCTGTCTAGGCTTGGGCAACCTGACAATATCTCAACTCACGTGCAGACTGACTGTGGCACTTTGCCTGGACCAGGCTTGTGCTTTCATACCATACCATATATGGCGACAGTCCTCAATGCATCTTTTAATATAGTGCTTATAGTTAGGTCGATTCGTGTTATCGGCTAATCATCAGTATGCGGATACCATATTATGCACTGCCGCTTTTACGGCGTGCTACTAATAGTGCACTAAGCGTTTAACTTTGTATGTACGCTGGGCATCAACACCGAACGCAACATGGAGTTGACTCACAAGCATCTATACGACCAAGTTGCGCATTCATATCCCAACCTAGAATAATGATAACTGAAGTCTTTGGACGCCGATAAATTGCACTGAGTTAATCGTAGAATATCAGTAGTCAACAATTAAAATTAGCCGGGAAATAGAAGACCAGCTAATACGATCAATAAGCGGTTACTCTGAGTTCGGAAGTTGAATTGATTGATGTAGCGCAGCCGATTCTTTCATCGTCGACGTATCGTATAATGTTGTCTCTGAAAAACAGTAGACGTCAATGGATGGATCTGGATACAAGGCTACAAAGGCGTACTGGCTTGGTTGTCAGTTTTATATATTCACAGCACCTATGTACGTACGAATGTGCGATTGTACATGATTTCTTAACTGTATAGGTATCATCGTGCGAAATGAATTCGCAAAACATACTGAACTACAAGCGGAAACACGCTGGCGTCTAACGGTTATTTTTCCTTTCTTATAATTTTCTAGGTATGGTATGAAAGCACAAGCCTGATCCCGGCAAAGTGCCGCACAGCCAAGGACTGCACGTGGGCTAAGATACTGTCAAGTTGCCCAGGCTTAGAGAGATATGAGAAAGAAAAGTGTCTAGGACCGGGAAACGTGACAGTATTGTAGCTCAGATACAGTTTCCGATTGTGCAGCACATCACCTGAATCCAGGCCTGTGCTGTTAAAAATACGCAAATAAAGTTAAACGGTTTAAAGGGAAGATTTAATGGCAGGATATGGGAGCTTGTATTGGGTTCAGGTTGTTTGCTTATCACACTGGACACCCAGGAATAAAGGTTTATAAAGTGAGAGGGAAGAACAAGACTGAAAATCAGGGCTAGTGGAAGGTTTTCTTCGATGATCAAGACCTACTGTATGTAGCCGACAATAGGTATATGTTGGTACGAAATCATATGTTCGATCCAGGCAGTGCTTCACATTCATAGACTGCATATAGACTAAAACACAATCAGGTTGCCTAACAAATATAATGATGATAATAAAAAAAGAAATGGCAGTGGGACTATAGTGTGTTACTGAATGCAGTTCACTGCCGTTGGCAAATCAAATTAACGCGTCGATAGCTGCACAGCACCGACGTGCTACACAAGTGGACGTCCGTGCAGGTAATCCGACTCGATTTATCGTCTGCAGCGGCTAATTCACTATGACGCTCGATTTGACTGTGATTGTTGTGGCAGTGTGTGTGCAGGAATACTACCAGGTAGCCAATATCAAAACAGGAAACAAGTAGGATAGGCCGAATTCTTTGGCTAAAGAGCCTCACTCGCATGGCGGTGGGCGGTATAAGTGGCTCTGCTGATACCGCATTATTAAATGCGGATTAACACGATGGCGACACAAAAAGGACACGAAAAAACGTGGACGGATGGGACTTAAAAAGCTTGGGTCTACTGTACAATAGTAAGCACAGGCATATTTCTTGAGCGAGTAGCGCATGAGTGATAAAAATTATAGTTTGATGCTGTCTAACTATACATCATAAATTCGGTACAAAGATCACGCAACCCAAACTGAATCGGATACTCAAGTGGCACATTGGTAATATCAAAGACGGTGAGTGAACTCAAGTAGGTGAATTTAAAATGTCATTGTTAACATGAATGAACGTGTTCATATAACTTAGAGAAAATCACTAATTCCTCGAATTTTCGAAAAACGACAGGGTGGTTTGACCCGAAAATAATCGAGTATTGGTTTTATTTTATTGGTTAAAAACTTGTTTTAATGTTGCTCAATCGGTTGAATGCGAACCAGACGGACAGATGCACGAGGAAAGGACGGGGTTTTATGCCGACCGATATCAATATAAATCAGATCTTTAGGCTGCTCCAAAAATGTGGTGCGTTCCGTAGACAAACTAACGTCGCATTTTAGATATCCTATCGGCACTGGATACAATCGATAGTGAAATCTTGTTGAACTGTCATATAGCAAATTGTCTGCCTTGCATGATTGGATTTCGACAGCAATATAGTGCTGACCAACGAGCAGGGTTCGAGGGTACAGACAGTTGTCCACTTTCCCGATCTCAAGTAAACTGGGGCCCCGCTGTCACAACTCGCGATTTCTTTTTAATATCACAATGTTCTGAGGTAAGCTTTAGAATAGCTGATGTGTCACTAAGTTGAACTTCTGTCGGATAGCATGGATTATCGATTTAGAGTAAACTAATGATATCGTACTTTCGAGAGAAGACCCTTATGAAGTTTAACAAGCTCTGGTCCGCCACAAATTTCAAGTTTAAAGATTTGGCATGTACCTTGCGCTTAACAAGTGTAAAACATTTACTAGGGTTTGGAGTGAGTGTCCCCAAGAATGACTTATTTCCAAAAAGCAACGCGATTTAATGGTCAACGGATATTTCAGTAGGTACTGGTTAAAAAACAAATAGGAAAAGCCAACATGGCAAATGACAAGAATTTGGGATGTGAAAAAAGGATCATCAATAAGAGATACATGATTGTCATTGAGAAGGACCGTTAGGGGTTTTCTGTTTTTTCATTTGCTCTAGACAAGCGACCATTTTGTTCCGCGTTTCTGTGAGAAGTGAATCGACATGGCTTGAATCTAATCCAACAGTTTCGATTGGAGGCAAGACTTGGATGTAATAGGTAGCTACAAAGAATGAAGCTTGAAATTAGTCATATTATAATGGAGAATATTATGAAGGTAATAGAGATTGGGTGAACAAGCAAATGTTCATTGGAATATCTGAGAACTTACACTCCCATCATTAGCACAGGAATAATAATTATTTCCCGAACTTGTTGATCTACCGTCCGTCATCACATACAGCGTCCATAACACGTACCTATTCTTTAATGAACGGTGCAACTAAGTAGCACTACTGGACTGAGCAGTTAGAACCATGCACTGTATGCATGAAATCACAAGCCTGATGCAGGCAAGGTGCCGCACAGTCAAGCACTGCACGTGGGCTAAGATACTGTCAGGTTGCCCAGGCCTAGACAGATATGAGGAAGAAAAAAGAACAGGAAATGATGGTGAGACTCCAGCCTGTTGCAGAATGCAGCTCACTACCTCTGGCTAATAATTTTGCACGGTTATCCGCACAGCACAAAGTACTACACGATTGCACATCCGTGCACCGTGCACTGGTATTGATCAGATACGAATACAAGCTGGATTCTCACCGTAATTTGTATTTTTGTCTAGATTTGGGTAAGCTCGCTGCAGCTAAGTATTTGAGCATACTTGCGATTTTTGAATGTGTGGCAGTTTACTTGGATCAGACATGATTTCATACACACATGCATACTGTATATCAGCCAATGTGTAGTACTAGGCTGTGATTTCATGTGTGTAAGAACGTAAAAGCCTGATGCAGGAAAAGTGCCGCACAGTCATAAAATACACGTGGATTATGATACTTTCATATTGCCCAGGCCTAGACATATATCAGAAAATAGAAATAGTAGTGAAACTTCAGCGTATTTCAGCATGCAGCTCACTACCGATGGCCAATCAATTTAGCATGGTGTTAACCCCACAGTATAGAAGTACCACACGATTGCACGTCCGTGATTTCATAGATATCATTCATCCGATAAAAATGGGACGGAAATGATCATAAGGAATTACCAGTGTTTATCAGGTCGAGACGGTAATTTCCAAGTCCATCATCAACCAGAAAAAACGCTTCTGAAGCAGCGTGAATGCAAATATTGATTATTGAACAAAGAGCAGTTGTCAAAAGCGTTGACTGACATGACACTGTATTTATTTCAGTTTGGTGGGATACGTTCTTTTCACCAAACGCGTCATCATCATCAAAGACAGCAATACACCGGTAGCACGTACCGAATGCTTAACTGCATACAACCATGAAAAATAAAATCCTAAAAAGATGGGGAAGAGTGGGACTTAAATTGCTACGGCTTCTATAGAAGAGTAAGCACAAACAAACTGGGGAGAGGTGCCTACACCTCGAATGGAACATACATTCAAACAAGTTTCGTGAATGAGTAGAGCGACATTAGCACGGCAGCTTCCTTGCGGCTTTTACTGTCATGCATCATAACAAGCTTTTCTCGTCACTCTGCTTGACAACATACAAGGTTAAGCAAACACTCCAAGAATATACTTAGTGCAAGACCGCCATTGAACACGGTTTCGGGACATATCCTGAAGCGTAACTAACCATAGGGATATCTGATCGCGGGGACACCAGCCTGGAAGACGCGCTGCGCCTACTTTGGAAAGTTTACTAGTAAGGGTTTTTTTAACTGTCTATGCCATGTGACTGTTTGGCCACCCCGAAATTTACGCCAATCAGTATGTGGCGTCGCAAAAAGAATCTGTTTCGGAAGTCGGTGGTCCGGCATCCGTAAAACGTGACCCAGCCAGCGTAACCTATGCAGGTTGATCTGCTTCTCTATATCGACATTACTACCCAACAACTTATTTCGGAGAGCATCGGTGCGCATACAATTGTAACAGCTAACTCCTAGAATGCTGCGGAGACACCGGTTGTCAAATACCTGGAGACGCTGAATGTGTTCTTTACGTAAGGTCCAGGTTTCGCACCCATATAGTAACACAGCCCGAACTGTCGCTTTATAGACTCTACCCTTGAGTAACAGAGATAGTCCTTTTTGACGCCAGAGGTGACCTAGGTTGCGGAATGCTACGGTCGCTTTAGAAATGCGTGCCGAGACCTCGTCATCTAACGATGCAGAATTATTGATACAACTACCGAGATACGTAAAACGATCTACAATTTCAAGAGCCTGATTGTCAAGTAATAAAGTGCTGTTCGATATGTCGATGTCCTGCAGCAGAACACGGCACTTAGAGGGTGCAAAACGCATTCCAAATGCGGGCACAATACTAGATAGCTTGTTCAGTATCGCCTGTGCATCTGTGTGCGAGTCGAAGAGCAGAACTATATCATCAGCATAATCCAAGTCGAGAAGCTTGACGCCTGGCATTATGTGAACTCCGAAAGCCGAAGCACCATCGTTGCACAACTCCAGAATTGCATCAATTACAAAATTGAACAAAAACGGAGAAATCGGGGGTCCTTTTCGGACGCCACTTGTGGTGTGGAATTTGGGTGAGAGTTCGTTGTAAACCCTAACGCATCCGGATGCATGAGCATAAAGTGCACGTAGTATGTTGACATACTTTTGGGGAACGCCTTTGCACAGCAAAGTGTTAAACAGGACATTTCGATCGAGTGAATCAAATGCTCCTTTGAAGTCTAAAAAGATGGCTATTGTTGGCTGTCGATAGGTGTGCCGCAGTTCTAAGATCCGTCGAAGAGTAAAAATGTGATCGACACAGCCTCTACCAGGCCTGAAGCCAGCTTGCTGCTCTCGGATATGTGATTCCCTATGCGATGTTAATCTTCGAAGACATATGGACGCTAATAATCTCGCAATGATGGGAGTTAGACTTATCCCACGGTGATTAGAGCATGAGCTTCGCACACCTTTTTAAATATAGGTATGATAACCGATACGCCCCAACTCGGAGGAACGGATTTTTATAACCACACTTCACGGAGGAGATCGCCTAATGTGCTGATTAGGACTTGGCCACCTTCTTTGAACAAGACAGGTGGTATGTCATCGGGGCCAGCAGCTTCGAATCGCGTAGCTGCCATATAATGATGAAAATGAAACACCTTGAATGTATGGTAAAGAAGCTCATTTTTGAGATATGAATAACGCGCTTTGATGCGATGTCTACAACTAGAAAGCATAAATTCGGTCAAGTTTAGCGAGCGTATAGAACAGCATCAACAAGACAGCTTTCTTGAAGTGTTCACTGCCGTTAAAAAATTTTCTCGCCATTTCACCGCGATATAAGGGAACCTAGCTCGGAAAAGGGACGCTGCCGACTTCAGAAAAAATTTACCAGTCAGGGTCTCTCGCTGTCCATACCATGTGGCGGTGTGGTACCGAGTTCGACGGATTGTGTTGTGATACGAGAGCACAAGCCTGATCCAGGCTTCTATTTCTTTCTATTTCTATTGTGTTGTGATAGTACCAGCTAACTCCTAAAATGTTACAAAGATCGGATGATGAGAAGATATCGGATGTGCATCATCATCATCATGAAGCACAAGTCTGGAGCCAGACAAAGTGCCAAGCAATATGAAGCTGGAAAAGCAGATAAGCAAGCGCGTGAAAAAAGGAAAGCAGGCAAGCGGAATATACAAAATCAAATGCGCAAAAAGCAGCTTGTTTTTTGTAGTTTCACTGCATGCGATTTTGTGATTTTTTGTTTTGTTTTTTATATAATACCGGATTAAAAAATTATGACACAATAAAATACACTGGCGCCACTGACTTCGGTTTTCAGCCATATCTCATAAGGTTTCCAGCCAACTATTAGGTGGAGCTTTTGGACCCCACCCAGGTAAACGAATACACCCAACTAAGTCTAGCGCTAAGGTGATTTTCTCCATCACAATGCGCCACGCCATGGACTGGCCACCCGATCGTATCTCCCAGCTTCTGCCAAGCTTTGCGAATAAGGCGCGGTACGGTAAACGGTGAGGAGGCATTCTTAAAACATGTCCCAACCATTGCAAACGAGCAAGCATCAGCATTTCTCTCAGTCCGTGGCCCCCTGGTCCTAACACCTGCTTGCAGACATCTATATTTGTAACGCGGGGCGGCCACCGAATGCACGCAATCATACGCAGGCAACGGGTGTCAAAAACAGAAAGCCAACGGACATCTTCCGCTCAGATAGACCAGGTTTCGCAGTCATAAAGCAGTGTAGCACGCACCACTGCGTGGTACACTCGGCCTTTAGTATGGAGTGAAACATCACTTCGACGCCACAACTGGCGAAGGTTAGCAAACGCTACACTCGCTTTGTGAACACGTTGTGAGATCTCGTCCTCGACACAACCGCCAGCAGAGATACAACTGCCAAGGTAAACAAAGCTGCAAACCAATTCAAGATTGACATCGCACACAGGTTTTGCAAGAGAGCCACTCCGGTCCTGTGTAAGTGCTTTACACTTGTTCGGCGCTAAGCACATACCATATCTTGAAGCTTCAAGTGCCAGGCGGTCCAGGGCTTGTTGCATTATATGAGGGTCAGCTCCCAGAAGTGCGATGTCTAGATTGGTAGCTCTCTCACCCGGCAGAAGTTCAACACCTGCGCCCACCAGACCAGCTAAAGCTTTTCTCAGGACATCGTCGATCGCGAAGTTATAAAGGAACGGCGAGATAGGGAAGCCCTGCCGCACCCCGCTGGAGATATTGAACGGGGACGACAATTGTCCGTACGCTCGAACCCTGCCCGAAGTTTGGCAATATAATGCTTCCAAATCCAAACATACTTCTTGGGCACTCCATGTCTCAGCAGACGGTTCTAAAGACTTTCGCGATCGATTGAATTGAATGCCGTTCGGATGTCAAGGAATACCACGATAGTTGGTCTACGAAATGCGTGGCGTTGCTCCAGTAAATGACGGTGTGAAAATTTTATCTATGCACCCTCGACCGGCACGAAACCCAGTTTGCTCCTCGCGGATTTGCTCTTTCCGTTTGGTACTCAATCGGTGAAGCATGATGGAGGCCAGTATTTTAGGAGCTACTGAAATGAGACTGATACCCCGATGATTTTCACAAGAATCGCGCCGTCCTTTTGTGAAAATCAGAGCAATTACTGATTCTCTCCAAGGGATCGGAACGCATTCCTCAGCCCATATGTTGGCGAACAGTGCTTGAACATCGCAAACCAAAGCGAAACCGCCATCTTTGAATAATGACGGGACTAATGCATCAGCACCTGATGCCCGATGGCGCCTGTCACGCTGAGACTGGACCTTAACGTGGTGCGATGGTTCGTGTACCTCTATGGCCCATTGAGCTATGCTGGGTGGTGCTCTCCGAGCACCTTCAGAGTCACTCATACCAGGAAGGTCAATGGATAGAGGTCAGACGAACACGGTAACAACCTAACCAGCTGCCTTGTGGGTCAGGCTTTTTAGCCAAAGGCTTTGGTCGAGAACCCTGATTGGTTTTTCTGTCTAGGCATGGGCGACCCGGCAGTATCCCAGCCCGCATGCAACCATGACTATTACTACGAAACCCAACTCCATAGTGCATCGGCCTTCGCGCAAGATAAACAGGGTCGCCTTACCTGCTGCATACAGCATGGTGGGTAAGCGAAAACAAGCTACTGCTGGCCTTACTCTGCAAGCTGTTTCTGACCCTTCCCATCCCCCATCCACCTCTAACAACTCTCCGTCTGTCAATCCCAGCTTTAGAAAAGACCGCGCTGAACATGTTGGAACATTTTCTGTTCGCAAATTTATAGATCCCTTTCGGAAACCACGGACCTTTGCTCACATCGGATCCATGAATGTCAGAACTCTCAGACAAATAGGCCAGCAAGCTGCATTGGCTCTTATCTTAGATAATCTATATATTGATGTTTGCTGTTTATCGGAAACGCACTTATATGATCCGTCTATAATTACTGAACTTACTGCCCCAAACCTTTCAACTCGCTTCTTTTTGCGCTGCTCTAATGATTCTGTAGCTGCCATTTTAGGACAGATGTGTGTCGGTATAGTACTGAATTCACGTGCCGAATCCTGTCTAATCGATTGGATTCCTTGGAATAGCAGGATATGAGAATTTAGACTAGCCACTAATATTAGGCCAAACTCAACATCTTCTAATCAGAGATGCTTGTTTATTGTAGCAACTTAAGCCCCGACTAACACCGATTTTGACGACGAGAAGAACGCCTTCTACGACGATCATTATGCTCTGTTGCGACGTGCAAAAAGCTCCGATATTGTTGTCTTAGCGGGAGATATGAATGCGACTGGGTCGCTTAAATACATCTGAATCACAATTAGGTGGTATGTTTGGTCTTGAAGGCCAACGCACAGAAAATGGTGAACGATTCATACAATTCTAGGCCCAATCTCGATTATTCATTAGCAGCACTTCCTTCCGCCATAAAAGATGTCAATGTGCCACATGGCGCTAGCCGGATGGAAGCTAACCTTCGGCCCAAATTGACCACCTTCAGTAACTCACTCACAGTTGCTCTGTGCGCAACTGCCGATGATAGGTGGAACAAGATAGCATGGATTATGCGGGTCGACGCAATATCATCCTGTGAGACTCCAGAATCAACCCCGAAGTCCCACTGGATTTCACAGCGCTCTATAGAAATTCTTCACCAGCGACGCCCATCATCATCATCATCATCAAAGACAGCATTACATCGGTAGCACGTACCGAATGCTTAGCTGCCATACAACCATGGAAAAGTAAAATCCTAAAAGATGGGGAAGGGTGGGACTTAAATAGCTACGGCTTCTATAGAAAAGTAAGCACATACAAACTGGGAAGAGGTGCCTACACCTCGAATGGAACATACATTCAAACAAGTTTCGTGAACGAGTAGAGCGACATCAGCACGGCAGCTTCCTTGCGGCTTTCACTGTCATGCATCATAACAAGCTTTTCTCGTCACTCCGCTTGACAACACACAGGGTTAAGCAAACACACCAAGAATATGCTTAGTGCAAGACCGCCATTGAACACGGTTTCGGGACATATCCTGAAGCGTAACTAACCACTGCGATATCTGGTCGCGGGGACACCAGCCTGGAAGACGCGCTGCGCCTACTTTGGAAAGATTACTAGTAAGGGTTTTTAACTGCCTATGCCATGTGACGGTTTGGCCACCCCGAGATTTACGCCAATCAGGATGTGGCGTCGCAAAAAGAATCTGTTTCGGAAGTCGGTGGTCCGGCATCTGTAAAACGTGACCCAACCAACGTAACCTATGCAGGTTGATCTGCTTCTCTATATCAACATTACTACCGAACAACTTATTTCGGAGAGCATCGGTGCGTATGCGATTGTAACAGCTAACTCCTAGAATGCTGCGGAGACACCGGTTGTCAAATACTTGGAGACGCTGAATGTGTTCTTTATGTAAGGTCCAGGTTTCGCACCCATATAGTAACACAGCCCGAACTGTCGCTTTATAGACTCGACCCTTGAGTAACAGAGATAGTCCTTTCTGACGCCAGAGGTGACCTAGGTTGCGGAATGCTACGGTCGCTTTAGAGATGCGTGCCGATACCTCGTCATCTAAAGATGAAGAATTATTGATACAACTACCGAGATACGTAAAACGATCTACAATTTCAAGTGCCTGATTGTCAAGTAATAAGGTTTCGTTCGATATGTCGATGTCCTGCAGCAGAACACTACACTTAGAGGGTGCAAAACGCATTCCAAATGCGGGCACAATACTAGATAGCTTGTTCAGTATCGCCTGTGCATCTGTGTACGAGTCGAAGAGGAGAACTATATCATCAGCATAATCTAAGTCGAGAAGCTTGACGCCTGGCAATATGTGAACTCCGAAAGCTGGGGCACCATCGTTGCACAATTCCATAATTGCATCAATTACGAAATTAAACAGAAACGGAGAAATCGGGCATCCTTGTCGGACGCCACTTGTGGTGTGGAATTTGGGTGAGAGTTCGTTGTAAACCCTAACGCATCCGGATGTATGAGCATAAAGTGCGCGTAGTATGTTGACATACTTTTGCGGAACGCCTTTGCACAGCAAAGTGTTAAACATCACATTTCGGTCGACTGAGTCAAATGCTCCTTTGAAGTCTAAAAAGATGGCTATTGTCGGCTGTCTATAAGTGTGCCGCAGTTCTAGGATCCGTCGAAGAGTAAAAATGTGGTCGACGCAGCCTCTGCCAGGCCGGAAGCCAGCTTGCTGCTCTCGGATCTGTGATTCCCTATGCGAAGTTATTCTTCGAAGACATATGGACGCTAATAATCTCGTAATGATGGGAGTGAGACTTATCCCACGGTGATTAGAGCATAAGCTTCGCACACCTTTTTTGAATATAGGTATGATAACCGATTCGCCCCAACTCGGAGGGACGGATTCTGATAACCACACTTCACGGAGGAGATCGCCTAGTGTGCTGATTAGGACTTGGCCACCTTCTTTGAACAAGACAGGTGGTATGTCATCGGGGCCAGCAGCTTTGAATCGTTTCATGGATTCGATACATTCTTTAATTTCTAAATCATTAGGGGGATCTACGCTAACAGACAAAGGATCACACTGCTTCAAATGAGGGAAAGATTCTGTTGCAGGCGACCAGCTGAATTGTTCTTCGAAATGTTCGGCCCAACGTGAGAGGCGCCGATTCTTATTAGTGATAAGAGTACCATCTATTTCAGCGATAGTCTCAATCACTCCTTTTTTCGTAGGCCCAGTCGATCGCATAAGTTGGAAGAGTTTTCGCACGTTACCCGCATTATTTGCTATTTCCATTTCTTCGACTTTATTTAGCCACCACCTTTCTCTGTCTAGTCTTAAGCTCCGTTTAAGTTCATTCCTCACGTGTCTACGCTCTGTGTTGTGTCCAGGACCATGAGGTATTTGGCGTCGCTGGTGAAGAATTTCTATAGAGCGCTGTGAAATCCAGTGGGACTTTGGGGTTGGTTGTGTAGTCTCACATGCTGTAATTGCAGCGGCTCGCATAATCCCTGCTATTTTGTTCCACCTTTCATCGGCAGTTGCACACTGAGCAACTGAAAGTGAGTTACTCAAGGTGGTCCTATAAATGTCTTGAACTGCAGGCAGAGAGAATTTTTCGACCACAATGCGTTTCCCATTCGAAGGCTTCGTACCGGAGAACTTTAACGAGAACCTACATCGCACAAGAGCATGATCTGAATCTATGCAGGTATTCCAAAAGGAGCGGCAGTCTTCAATGCAACCTCTCCAGCGAGCACTTATGGCGATATGGTCGATTTGGGCCGAAGGTTGGCTTCCATCCGGCGAGCGCCATGTGGTAATTTGACATCTTTTATGGCGAAAGGAAGTGCTGCTAATGAATAACCGAGATTGTGCACAGAATTGTATAAACCGTTCACCATTATCTGTGCGTTGGCTTTCAAGACCAAACATGCCACCTAATTGTGATTCAGATGTATCTAAGCGGCCCAGTCTGGCATTCATATCTCCCGCTAAGATAACAATATCGGAGCTTTTTGCACGTCGCAAAAGAGCATAAAGATCGTCGTAGAAGGCGTTCTTCTCGTCGTCGGAATTGGTGTTAGTCGGAGCGTAAGTTGCTACAATGAACAAACATCTCTGATTAGAAGATTTTGAGGTTGGTCTAATATTAGTGGCTAGTCTAACTGCGCACATCCTGCTATTCCAAGGAATCCAATCGATTTGACAGGATTCGGCACGTGAATTCAGCACTATACCAACACCCGCCTGTCCTGAAAGGGCAGCTACAGAATCAACAGAGCAGCGCAAAAAGTAACGAGTTGAAAGGTTTGGGGCAGTAAGTTCGGTAATTATAGACGGATCATATAAGCGCGTTTCCGATAAACAGCAAACATCAATAGATAGACTATCTAAGGTAAGAGCCAGTGCAGCTTGCTGACCTATTTGTCTGAGAGTTCTGACATTCATGGCACCGATGTGAGCTGAAACCCGTGGTTTCAGAAAGTGGTCTGTAAATCCGCGAACAGAAAATGTTCCATCATGTTCAGCGCGGTCTTTTCTAAAGCTGGGATTGACCGACGGAGAGTTGTTAAGAATGGATGGGGGAGGGGAAGGGTCAAAAACAGTTTGAAGAGTAGGGCCAGCAGTAGCTTGTTTTCGCTTACCCGCCCTGCTGTATGCAGCAGGTAAGGCGACCCTGTTTATCGTGCGCGACGGCCGATGCACTATGGATTTGGGTTTCGTATTAATAGTCATGGTCATGGTTGTATGCGGGCTGGGATACTGCCAGGTCGCCCATGCCTAGACAGGAGAACAATTAGGGTTCTCGACCAAAGCCTTTGGTTAAAAAGCCTGACCCACAAGGCAGCAGGTTAGTTTGAGACCGTGTTCGTCTGACCTCTATCCATTGACCTTCCTGGTATGAGTGACTCTGAAGGTGCTCGGAAGGCACCACCCAGCATAGCTCAATGGGTCATAGAGGTGCACAAACCATCGCACCACGTTAAGGTCCAGTCTCAGCCCAATACTGCTCTTCGAAGCGTGTAGGAACCTTACGGTTCTCTGCCGGGTATCAGTTTATGCTGTACTCTATTGTAACGAGATAGAGTGAATGATACTTCCAAACGATTGAGAAGATAACGCCTGATAGAAAGGCTTTAATCAACTATAGATTTGGGCATATAGACTGTAACGAGAAAAGAGAACTGTTAACGAAGTAAAGCAGTACAATATGTTTAATATACGTGTGCGTTTATAAATAAGGAAAGGAATGGAAAATAATACGACATTCTTCCCGGCGGGAAAGAAATGTATGTTATAATAAGTCACGCCTCTCGATTTCGGAGACAGTAAGGTCTGACTCTTTGTTGCTGCGTGATGAGTTGTTCGGTATTATTCTTTTCGATAGGAGTATTTGAAGGTGTGTCACAATCAAGAGTTTCGGGGGGTGAGTCCACTGGTTCGGAGCTAGTTGCTTGCAGTGATTGATCTACTGGGGCTAATCTTCGCAATGAGACGGTTTCCTCAAGACCATCATGATAACGTACGTGCGCATACTGGGGATTGCACTCCAACAGTTCGCCTTCCTCTACGAGCGGATCATACTTCGAATTACGAACATTCTTCTGAATGAGTATCGGTCCGGGTACCAATAACCAATTCGGAAGACTAGTACCGGCAGGCGATCTGCGATTGTGCAGAAACATACGTTCGTGTGGAGTGGCATTAGTAGCGGTGCATAGAAGTGACCGTACCGCGTGAAGCGCATCCGGGAGCACCTGTTCCCACAGCTCTGTACTAAGCCCTCGGTTTCGCAAACTGAGAGAGATTGTTTTCCACAGTGTACCGTTCAAACGCTCTACTTGTCCATTTCCTTGAGGATTATATGAAGTAGTTCTACTGGTGGCAATTCCTCGAGAGTGGAGGAAAGCTTTAACATCAGCAGACATGAAAGAAGGTCCTCGGTCAGAGTGGATATAGGATGGCATACCAAAAATTGAAAATAGTTCGATAAAACGGGAAATAATTGTGGAACTGGTCATATCTGCACAGGGGACCGCAAAAAGGAAACGTGAAAATTCATCGATTACGGTCAGTAAATAGTGATTGCGTGTGGAAGATGGAATAGGTCCTTTAAAATCGACGCTAAGGCGCTCGAACGGTTTGGTTGCTTTAATCAGAGGGTCATTAGAGGGATAGTAGAACTTTGGTTTCAACTGTGAGCAAACGGTACATTGTTGAATGATAGTTTTTACATTATCCACGGAGAAAGGTAAATTTTTTGATTTCACAAAATGGAACAAGCGAGTGATGCCAGGATGGCAGAGTGAGTCATGAATGCTTTTCAAATGTGTGAGAGATTGAATGCTTGAACAAAAACCTCGAGATAACGCATCCGCTACCGTGTTGCTTGGACCAGGACGATAGACCACGTCATATGAGAACTGGAAAAGCTCTATGCGCCAACGTTGGATTTTATCGTTCTTAATTTTGCTTGCAGCTTTGAAATCATACATGTAGGCGACAGAACGCTGGTCTGTGATCAACTTGAAATGACATCCGATGAGATAATGCCGCCACTTCCGGATGGCTTCGACGATTGCACATGCTTCTTTCTCTACCGCTGAGTGATTGCGTTCACAATGAGATAGAGTTCGAGAGAAAAAGGCTACCGGGCGGCCGTTTTGGTTAAGGGTTGCGGAAATGGCTATGTCTGAGGCGTCGGTTTCAACGACGAGAGGGACATTACGATCGATAGAAAACAGAGATGCTTGAACCAATTCAGATTTTAATGTGTTGTATGCCTCCATAGCCTTGCTTGACAGGGGGGATGTTTGATTGTGAGTCAGATGATGGATTTTGTCGGAAAACATTGAAAACCACTGGGAATAATATGAAAACATGCCGACAACCCTTTGTTGGGCTTTCGAATCGGTTGGAGGTGGAAGCTTCAGCAGCGCTTCGAAGCGTTCTGGATCCGGTTTTACTGTTCCTGCTGACACTTCGTATCCAAGTAACTTGATTTGTTCGACACCATAAACGTACTTGTCACGATTCAAAGTTAAACCATACTTTTCCACCACCTGCATAAACTTGCTCAAATTAATATCATGTTCTTTCTTATCCGCTCCGCAAATTGTGATGTCATCAATGTAAACATATGTGCCTTGAAGTGACTCAGTACGAATAAGTTCATCCATAACCCGTTGAAAACAGGCGACCCCATTCGTAACACCGAATGGTATGCGTTTGTAATGATACAGGTTGCCACATGCTTCAAACGCGGTGTATTCACGTTCGTTGTCTTTTATAGGGATCTGATGATAAGCACTTTGAAGATCCACTGTGCTGAAGACACGGTAATGAGAGATTTTATCAATTAAATCATCAATGCGAGGCAAAGGATAGGCATCCAAGTATGTGAAGCGATTTATGGTTTGGCTGTAGTCAACAACCATGCGTTTTTTATGGCGTTCGTTAGTTGTGATCAAAACCTGTGCTCGCCAGGGTGACTGAGATGGTTCAATTATGCCATCTTCCAGCAACTTGTTAACTTCAGTCTGGATGAATAGTTCGTCACTGTGACTATGTCGCCTCGATTTAGTGGATATTGGCCGACATGATGGGTCGAGATGAACAAAAAGTGGAATCGGTGGTAGAGTGGCAACAGAGAGGCCACACAAGGAAAAGGGGGGTTGAATCCCCTCGAAAGGAATTTCTACCATCTGATGCCGTTGAAGGAAGTCATGACCTAATAATACGTCAGCACAAAGGTCAGGAAGAATAGATAGTTTAACATTATCATAAGAATTGTTTTTATGGATAATGGAAACGAAACAGTGACCTTGGGTACTACTTGTCATTGATGTAGAAGCCAGAACGATTTGATTTTTAGACTCTAGTACCGGCCATTTGTGTTCACGTATTATTTCTTCAGATACATAACTTTCAGAACTTCCGGTGTCAACCAGGGCATGGGGCGTTATACCATTGACACGGATTTTAGTAATTGCTTTCTTTAAACTGGTTGGCACGGCAGTTGTGGCAATGGCTGATGAAAGAAATGCGCAAGCAGGAGCATTATGTTTGACAAAGTTTGTAGAACGACAAACTTTGATGAAATGTCTCTTCTTGCCACATGATTTACAAACGGCTTCTCTAGCAGGGCATTTGTGACGTGGATGTCGATCATATCCACAGAAGAAACAATTACCTGGAAGCCTTGAGTGAGTAGTTGCCAAGGTTGTATCTGACTTAGAGGTATCGAGGTCTATGGTTTCCTTGGGAGATGCTTTGCAAGTAATGGCAGGAGCTGACGATGCATATGAATTAGACTGTTGCTGAGCCAAGTCCAACGACTTTGCTTGATCGAAAGCTGTCTGTAGATCGAGACATCTATGTTCCAGCAAACGTTGCCTGATAGGATTTGATAGCAATCCAGAAATAAACGCATCACGCGTTGCATCATTTTGATTTTCAGTAGCGCTCACGGATTTGAAATGACAGTCTTTAGCGAATGTGTGCAATCTCTGAACAAACTGGTCGAGGTTTTCGGTTTGTGCTTGTTTGCAGGTCGCCAAAACATGTCGTGCGAACACTTCGTTTTTTGGTTGCACGTATAGGGACTGAAGAGTGGCTACGGCCGATTCATATGTTGTGCATGGAGATATAAGTTTGTACACAGAAGGCGACAGAAAATGAATCAAAGTTTTGAGTTTGTCTGGTTTGTGCGATTCTATGATTTCAAGAAAATTGCTGAATGTGTAAAACCAATGCTCCCAGGAGTCGGCAGCGTTTAAAGCGTTCGGATCGGCGTCCAAGCGATCAGGTCTGAGTAAACGATCCATTTATAGTTGATTAAATTGTAACGAGATAGAGTGAATGATACTTCCAAACGATTGAGAAGATAACGCCTGATAGAAAGGCTCTAATCAACTATAGATTTGGGCATATAGACTGTAACGAGAAAAGAGAACTGTTAACGAAGTAAAGCAGTACAATATGTTTAATATACGTGTGTGTTTATAAATAAGGAAAGGTATGGA
>JACCGJ010004982.1:0-16468 GCA_013407085.1 Atriophallophorus winterbourni | reverse complement strand
GTGGTTCAGGCTACGTGAAATTACAGTAAATGTGTAAAAAGTGAAAAGGTAACCACTCACAATAATTCTTCGATTGAACTGAAAGCGATTTTCCCCAGCTTGGCAATCGACTATTCCGGTTCAAACATTAAAGTATTATCACCGCGGTAAATCCAAGAATTAGGTGCGGCTGAAATATGAAGCGGTCCTTTTATAGCAAGCAAGCAATCTTTCCACAATCCACAGTCAGAACTCCAAGCACGCCGTACGAGTATCAAAGGAGATGAGAAGGGCAACACCGAGCAAACGAAAATTTATATTCGTAAAATCCGGGTACAATTCAAAAAGTGTACAATGATTGATACAAACAAAAATGTTTACAGAAAAATGCCATAGACCCGTTATAAACGCCAATATATTCTCTTCATTGACATGTTTGAAATTAAGATAAACGGTTTTCATGTAACGGTAGATTGCCTTTTCAAAACAACCAGCAAGAATTTTTCAAGTGCATGTTTGAACTGCCCGTTTGTGGTTGCATTAAAGAGGTGTTTTTCACAGCAAGCCTATGAGTCATTTGCTTCTAAAGCTTTGAAGGATGACCTCTTGTTTTGGCCTTCATTGTGCGCTTCGAATAAATTAACAGCTCATCGCCACATTGTCCCTGTCTAGTCGTATTTCATTCAGCGATATTCATGCGGAAACAAGTCGAGTTTCGTTCAGAACTCTTCATTTCTCAACGATTTAATTCCGACGACCATCTTTGTAGCACAGCGTTGCTCTTTCTCTCTAGCTTATTGCACTCCCAAAATGCCTATAAAGAATCTTTGACTGGTATTGTACGGCTTGATGTGGAATAACGGAAAGGAAATCCTTCGCTCTGAACAAGTGTTTCATTGAAAAATATAAAAATATGTGGTCAAAGTTTGCCCATTTGTTGCTTGCATTTCATCCAGGGTCATCAACTTGAATCAGCACTACACAGCAATAGATGAAATAGCAATCTATTTAGACAAGTATCTGCATTTCGAATGCTTACAATGGTATGATGGTATACAGCGCGTGCGTACTTAATGCTTTACTGCGCAGCAGTGAAACCTGGACCAGCCCAACATCATTAGAACAAGGTAAATAGACAACGAATGCTAAAGTGCGTTCTAAAGATGGTCTACAGAGCATGTTCACCCTACTACGGCAGCACAGCCAACGCTGACTAGGTCATACGTACAAAATGGAAAATGGTTGTATCCCCAAAGATCTACACTTTGATGAGTTGCAACTAGGAAGTCGACCATTGGGAAGCCAGTAGTAGCGGTACAAAGACGTTTGCAAAAGAGATATGAAAGCTCTTTACATAGACCTGGCGAGTTGGGAAGAACTTGCTCTTGACCGCTCACATTGAAGGCATTGTGTAAAGCGTCGTCTGCAAGCTGGGGAGGAGGAGATACAACTCTTGGCTGCTGAACGCAGATCACTTCACCGGCGTGCAACTGATGCAATACAACCGAGTTCTGACTTTCGTTGCCAGCGCTGCGGGAGAGATTGTTCCTCCCGAATCGGAATGTTTACTCATTCCAAAAACTGTCGCACATGAACTTGGACTCCAGTCATCTGAGGTCTTCTTGGAATCATATGAAGTGGTGACGACCAGGAGCTGGAGGAAGAACGGATGATCCTAAGCTCTATCATGTGCTCAAATTCTGCTCTTGCGACTTTGAGTTTGGACGGATGAAGGCACCTAGGTCTAAAGGAGACTGGTGGTCCGCTAGTGACAATGTGGTGTTTCACGGAGTGGGTCACTTTGTCTGTCAGTCGTGGGGGCTGCATGACGGATGAGAATTCATGCAGTATAGAACTAAATGTCAAAGGTTCTGGAATGAAAGCTTTGATGTCGGAGGAAATGGCTTTAGTAATGATGACTGACACCTGTAAAGAGGTTGTCGAATCCACTAATCTCCGCTGTTTTAGTTTGACAGTTAGACCGAAGTGAGACAAAATATCGATACCGATTATGGGGCAAATTTACCTCCGCGATGAGAAACACCCAGGGAAATCTGCGTCTTAGTCCTAAATTGAGGGTCATAAGGTTTCGGCCGTAGGTGTTAATACGAGTGCCATTTGCTGCCTGAAGAGTGTGCGACGACGGTTTTGATGTGCTGGATGCTGGAGGTATGATGCTAATTTCAGCGCCAGTATCGACTAGGAAGCGCAGGCCACTCGATTTGCCTGTAACATAGAACAGGCGACTCGGGTTTGGTGGGCCGGCTACAGTCGTCGCCGTTAATGGCTGGCCCGTGATTTTGACGGTTTTTGAACACGGGGAGATGCATTTTGAGGCTTTATCCCCATATCTCTTGTGGTACCAACATACGCGCTCAGGGATTCTCGAAGGTCGAGATTTAGATTTTGAGCGTGGTGGGTTGGAAGATTTCGACAAAAGCGAGTTCTCCACACGAGTTAGTTCAGCGACTTGTTTTTTTTAATTCCGAACGTGGACAGTGCGAATTGATGTGCGCAGAATCTACCGAAATTTGGTCAGATTCCTTTGCTTAAAACATTCTGTCAGCCGCTTGTGCTAGTTCGTCTAATGATACGTAAGTAATCAAACCAGCAAGCACTTGGCGAATGTCAGCTGGGAGGTTTTCAAACCACAACTGTTCGAAAATGCTCTCCTCAATCGTTTTGTCTCCAAGTAGCTCTTTCATCGGGCGAAGAAGCTGAGATGACTTTTTTCTCACCAAGAGACATTTTGGAAAAGAGGACGTCGAGCTTTTATTGCTCGGAAAAACCAATTCGCAAGGCCTGCCCTCAGGCATAACACAAATAAGATCACTGACCTGTTCAGCTACGTCAAAAGGGAATATGAGATTACATAATTGATTCATCGGTGATGTCATATATACGAAAAATTTGGCGGAAGCAAAGACGGAGATTAGAAGCATCTAAAGCCGGTAATGTGCAGGGAATATATTGTGATTGTTGGATTGGAGGAAATTTACTTATAGAAAAATCAAACACGGTGGGGTATGAAGTGAGTATTCCAAAAATAAGCCAAAAATTAACAAATACGAAGTTATCGTAAATGCAAAAAATGCAGTTTGTCGGGGCTCACCAATTATGTAGTGAACCAAAAATATGAGTCTGCACTACATACAATACAACAAAAATGGATAGAACTCACTAAAAGACCAAAGGAGCAAATGCCCCACGAAAGATCCGTGAAGTCCAACGATAGCGAGGTAATCCACACAGGGAAATCCAAAAGATGGAATCCAAGGTGCAGAATGCGCGAAAATGTTGGAGAATCCAATAATCACAATTCCGGCATGGAGCGGCGCACACAGACTTCGCAACCAGGAAAGAAGACAAAGTCCGAGTTCGAAATTATATTCACCGCCAAAAAAGTATATTGTACAAGCTTTAATACGAATGAAGTATACATGGCCAACAAAACGAATACCTATACAGGGCCAAAAAGTGTATATACAAAATACGAAGTGAAAGTAGTTCACTACACCGTTCTCGGTTACTAATTGTAGGTTACGCTGTCAGCTTGAAACTGATATCGTTCATTCGGGTTCGGTCTTTCGCTGTAAGCACTTCGGGAGAGATTGCTTTTTATGGAACTCCCTACCGTCAGATATTGTACAATCATTTATTAAAAGTATTTTCATGAACAAATTGGATATATTTATGCGTAGTAATTCCACCCTACAACCAGTTTAGCGGTAAGATCAAATCAGTGGTGGTGGGTTGACTATTACTTAATCATGTCCTGACTATCAACCTTGGTCTAACGAAGCTTGTGTCAGAAGCGAAACGTTACCCAAAAACTACTCTAACCGATTGCGCTCAAATTTCTTTGAATTATGCATACAGATGGTAATATTAATTTGTCCGTTTATCTTGAAGCAGTTTACCCCCAAACCGTTTCACACTTAACTAGATTTCATGATTTGAAAACTATATCGGACGACTTTAAAACAAATCATGCGTATATGTAATATTGGTAAACAATACAAATTATTAGTACTTTTTTGTTTCAATTATATTTCAATTTCAATTACTTTGATTTAGAATTAGGAAGTTTGTGTCATTGTTATTCCACAGGCCAACATGCCACAACCGGATATCAATTACACGAAAACGATTGCTACTAACTGCTGCTCTGCCGATGCTTTCACTAGTGCTTTTGTATTATATTATGGCCCGGAAGCATTCAATTTCAACTTCCAAAGAAAAATACGACGTGAGTGTTTTTTTCCATATCAGCTGTTCATTTCAAGGTCATATATCAGCTGATTGCATCGAACTACTGTGATTTCAGCTACATATGAAACAAATCTTGTCGATTTGGTTAACCGAAATATATGTTAAGTAATGACTGATCCTCACAGTGCCTGATCTCGGCGCACTAAAAGTTTCATTAAGCGATGTGTGTTGGCATAGTTCGGACCATATTGAACATTGATATACATCACAAACGCATGCCGATTTCACAGCCTTTCAAATGACTAAATAGTCAACAATCTGTCCTACAGCGCTCCTAGCGAGAGGCATTACTCGATCGATTACCGGCATTTGTGTGCCGTCATCCGCTTTTCCCCAGCTTTGAACTAATGATTTTATACAATACCCCCCAAGTGAACTTAAGAAATGGCATATCTCTTTCGCAAACGTCTTTGTACCAAAATTGCGACCCGGCCAAATTTCGACTTTCTGATTTCAACTACTCAAAAAGTAGATCTTTCGGAATACAGCCATTTTTCATTCTGTAGACATGACCCAACTAACGTAAGCAGAGATGTCGTATAAGCTTAACTTACTACTTACTTTACTTTTGTGCGGCTGGCTCCACGAGTGGATTAGCCGGCTTCATTGATGTCTCGGATCGCACCAGCCCACGCACGTCGATCGGAGGCGAGATCGTTGCAGATCGTGGTCCAGTCTCGTTCCCACCTGCGAACTCCGTAGACGGTACGCAGACCCAGGGTGTCTACATCCTCTTTCACAGTTGACAGCCAGGTTTTCACTTGACCACCTTGCCGCCGACGCCAGGTGCGAACGGGTTTGGGGTCGAGGACGAGTTTTGGAAGTGCTGTGTCTGTCTTTCGGAGGACGTGGCCAAACCATTGCAGCCTTCGCCGTTGTATGTGAGCGGAAAGTGGAGATAGTCCGCTGCAACGCTCTCGTACGGCTGCGTTAGATACTCGGTCAGTATATCGGATGCCCAAGATTACCCTAAGGCACCAATGGTCGAACACTTCTAATGTGCGTACATCCTGTGACCTTAAAGGCCGTGTCTCGCACCCATAAAGCAGTACAGGGCGGATCGCTGCTTGATAAACACGTGTCTTAGTTTTTAGGCAGATCCCGGGCTTGCGCCAAAGGGTGCCTTTCAACTGCAAAAACGCATTACGAGCACGATCGACCCGTAACTTCACTTCATCTTTCGCCAGCTTTCAGCATTCGTTACTTTGTTAATTCATGATATGTTCGAAATGAGACGGATTTTTGGTAAATAGAAAGCATTGAGCTTGCACGGATGGTCCAGGCTTCGCTGCCAACAGTAAAGCATTTTATACCCACCTTTTGTATACCTTCATCATTTGCCATTACAGTCAACAGATTAAAATGGCAGCTGCTCGGTCATTCCGCTTATCAATCTTTATGTCTAGCGAGAGGTTATCCACAATTGTTGAGCCAAGATATGTGAGATGATTCACTGGTTCAAGCTGACACATTTCAACAGTGATGACGGGAGGCGATAGAGAGCATTGACCAAGGACTTTAGTCTTGCTCGTGCAAATTGTCAACTCAGTCTTTGCATGCCGACGGAAAACAGTCCATTAGCGATTGGAGCTGTTTTTCGGAGTTAGCAATGATGGCTGCATTGTCGGCAAAATACAGGTCACGAATTAGTACATCCCGTATCTTGGTTTGTGCTCCCAGACGGTTCAGGTTAAAACCTTGTCATCTTATCGCGTGCGTAGGTAATTAACTTCTGTTTTTGTCCTAAAAGAGTGTTTTAGCAGAGCAAAGAATATGCTGAACAACGTGGAAGCAACATTATATCTTTTTAGACGCCTGGGTGAATTTGAAAGGTTTCTAAACTGCTATCGTTAAAATGGACAGAGATTTTCATGCCAGAGTGGATCGAAATAACGAGTTTGAGCAGCCTTGGAGGCAGCCTATAAGATCAAGCTGTTTGAAAAGACACTTTCGGCCAACGTATTCAAATGCATTCGTCAGGTCAATAAACATAGCGTTTACTGTACGGTGTGACGGTACTAATCCTATAGTTGTCTCAGGGAAAGTTCATACCCATGGTTGATCTTCTTCTGTGGAAGCCACATTGAGTTTAGGATAAACTCTATCAGCTAATTCCCTCAACTGCATCGTTAAAGGTAAGTGAGCAGCTGTGTCAACTGACCTTGACCGTGTTCACTTGTATCAGATTGATTTGGATACACACTGTTAGAAAAATAGACCACTGATCCTGGTCATTCCCACGAGACGTGACACACTCTAGGCGTATTATAGCCTGTTTAGCGGTAAGGTCAAATAAGTGGTGGTGGTTTGACTACTACTTAATCATGTTCCCTGTCCTGACTATCACCCTTGGTCTGACGAAGCTTCTGTGTCAGAAGTGAAACGTTACCCAAAACTACTCTAACCGATTGCACTCAAATTTCTTTGCAATATGAATACACGATCGGTCCCAAACATATTCCAATCGATTGCTGCATCGTTAAAACTTTAGCAAATAATTTGCTTACAACCTTTAGAAGAGAGATTCCTCGGCAAATATAGCGTCCGTCTCTATCACCCTTGATGACCTTGATGTCTCGCATCTCTTATAAGACTCATTCCGTCTGTTAGCACTGAAGAAGCAATCAATGAAGTGGTTGTAATAACGTTGTTGTACAGTGTTTTCTCCATCCCTGGGGTCAAACTTTCCAACGTAAATAACATTCACCCACCTATCCAAAAGCACGAGAAAAGGCCAAATATTTGAGAGGTGTATTACGCAACCTGACAGTAATATCGCCCACGTGCAGTATCTGACAGTGCGGCACTTTGCCTGGATCAGGCTTGAGCTTCCACACCATCATACCATGACCAGATGGTATCGACAATTCTTGTAGCCACAACACTAACTTCAACTTGTCGTTGCCCATTGTCACTTTGATCTGATGTCATTTCAATCGGTCCATTACAAGCCCCAACCACGTTTAACCAACCCAGACGAAATGCTGACCGTCCTATAACTGCTCCCGTTCTCCATCTGCTTATATTCGAGCACAGTTTGTGACTCACCTCATGAACTATGCATTCTTGTGAAACTGCATTTGTTGACATTGGGCTTTTCTGCACTCTTGTGCTGTGTCGTAGGGTGGTGTCCAGTGCAACTTTCAACTGCTCATGAGTGGTAATGCACTTCATCCTTCCACAATACAATGCTCCATCTTGTGTTATCGATGTGCTCATGTCAAAATTCTTGAGTCTTGAATATCAATCACTTTCGGAAGAAATAAACATCGAGGAAACCTCAATTTCAATTCGATTACAGCAAGTGCAAGTACATGAATCTTGGAAGCTAAAGCAATGCACACGACCTTGAGAAGTCTAGCAAAGAAAACGATGTGGGTGTTTGAGTGTTTTCAATCTTAAAATCCGAGCGTTAAACCTATACAAATGCACTCGACTTCGATAATAATCACTGACCTTACCTCACGGGTACTCATAGCATATGCTCGCAATTCTGGTCCTTATAGCTCGTAAAAGAGGACGAACGTGCCTCCCGTCTGCTAGGCATTGTTGAACGTTTTTCTCGGGGTTCATCTCCTCTAATTCTGAACACGTATATACAGCTGGTTCTAGAATATGCTGACCCAGCATGAACATCAATATATTTTAAACCTATATTTCGACTTTGTGTTTACCGTAAAGTTTAAGAGTTTAAGAGATATTTGGAGAACATGTTGTTTATATTTGTGACAACTCATCTGTTCCAAGTCCATTGAACTATTCACAACGTTGATCACGACGGTCCATAATGGAAGCACTGGACTCGAGTTTCGCTCTTATTTGAGCTCATCAGCAGTGCGTATTCTTCTTTTGGGTGGGGTTCGAACCTTCGACCATCACTATTGTAGTCCCACGCCTTAACGACCTGGGCTACCGTCCAACGTTTGACCGATCGCAATTAAGCGTTTATGACATGTTCTCCAGACTGGCACATTTGAGTAGCTTTGTTTGCCCGACCAGTTTAGAAGGAGCCAGCAACATCTGTTGTGGTCGCTCAACCGAACAGATCTCCGTGTCAGGTCTTCCCATCGGATACAGCGTAAGCTATTAGATATGATGGGCATAGTTGTTCAAGGGATATTTGGAGAATAGGTTGTTTATATTTGTGACTGCCAATCCCATCAAACTATTCACAAAGTTGATCACGACAGTTGTGAATAGTTCAATGGGCTTGACACGGATGAGTAGTCACAAATATAAAGTTCAAGACTTCTTCAACTTCTTCGTAAACTTAAACATAGCATCTCTCGTCACCAAACAAAGCTATTGCATAGAATGCAAAACAATCTCTATACGGAAAATATAGCCAAACTTATTTTATTTGACTTTTCTAGGTAATGCATTAGAAAAGGCCCATTCCCGCTGTAAAAATGACTTCATACGCCAAACCATAACCCATAAGAGAAATAGTAAACATCATACCGTCGAGTATAGTCTATTCCCACTTCCATGGGGAGAAGTTATTTTTATTCTGTTCCTACACGATGTAACATGGACAAATTGATTCCGACCGTTCCCTACTCAAATATCTTCCGTCTGATCACGAAATAATGAATAAAACACGAATCGTTTCTCATGGTATTCCTTCAGATCCATCTCAGTCCAACTGGGTGCATAGAATCCTCAGGGATGACAACTGAGTTTACCGCACTAGAACAAAACACCAACCAATCCATACACCTTGCGCTGGTCATCAAAGGATGGACGTTCTTTCAACGAGCGATTCCAATGCTTAACAGTCTGTTTTACCATCAAGGAAGAATAGACAATTCTTTGCCAGAGTGCAAGCAATTTATCAATGAGAAAGCCCCTTGTCGCGGTGTCAAGCCAACGGTTGTTACATTGCTACACATATTGACCGACAGAGAAACACGCGCTTTGATGGAACAAGAAATGAGAAATTGGAAGTTGAACATGTTTGGCTACCGATTTTACTTGGTTGAAGAAGAGATTGTAAGTTATTCTGTTCGGTGACATATCAAACATAGATCTCATCTAGCTGGAAGCGAGATTCAATTCAATTTTAATGGTCTAAAAAGCATATAGCTTCACAAAAAACCACAGAATAATATGACAACAACGAATAATATAAGAAGCAAAAATGGGATTAGATTGCTTACTGAGCAGTTCAAGAATCAAGTAAATATCCAAAAGGCAGAAATTGTTTTCGATTGGTGGGATAACAATTGTAGGTGTATAGTGTTAAGATGTATAGTTTTCTTCGATGCACGGGTTTAGGGTCAAAAATGCATCAAGGCTTCTCTTGAAAGTTTGCTGGTTTGGTGAGTTCAAAACATTATCTGGCAGATTGTTCCAAGTAAAACAAACTAGCACGGCAAAAAATGTCGTCTGCAGTTGAGCCTCGAGTGAGGGACAGTTAGAATAGATGTGTGAGCTCTTGTCTTATGTGAGTCCCGTAGATTAAATAAACATTGTAGAAGGTGTTTTGCGGTATTCAAAATATTATAAACCAAAATCAAATCCCCCCGGAGATGACGATGTGGATAATCGAATAAATTCAGTGTTTTGATTCGCTCGTTGTATGGTTTCCGTCTGAATCAGGTGATAAGTTTGTTAGCTCGATGATATATTCTTTTCAAAGTCACAATATATTTTTAAGCCATGGCAACCACGCTTGAACTGCATATTTCATCGTGAGCCTTATGTACGTACTTATAACGCAGGGAATTGTCTGTTTTGAGAACCTAACGAAAATTCTCTTTAGGAGTGATGTTTTGCGCTAGATGGAGTTGCAGTGGTTCGACATCCTTAGGGTGTTGCTTATTAACACACCCAAGTCCTTTTGTTCCATGGTCTACGAGAGGCTATGTGAACTCCACATATTTTCCAAGGTTTAACATATGGCACTTCTGAAAATTGAAAAATAGTCGATTTTTTAGGGACCTAACCTGAAGGTTGTCGAGAATCTTCTGGAGAAGTTCGCAGTCTTCCGACTTACTCATCTTCGACCACATTTCTATATCGTTCGCGAACAGCACGATCTTGCATTTGATGAGAGCCAGTATATCATTGGCATAAAGTGCAAAGCGGATTGGGCCGAGGACGGATCCCTGAGGCACTCCACCTGTCACGGCTACCGACTTCGATAGAGCACCGTCCACAGAGATTTGAACAAGCCGATCAGTCAGGTAATTTTCTAACCAGGCTAATGAAGGCAAGTGGACCTCGTATCAAACCTGAAATAGTGTAGCACCACCTACGCAGGTTGACGGATTCGCACCTTCTGGAGCAGTTGGTTAGGCCAAAGAGCTTGAAATAAAGTTCATATTTGCATTCATTTCCATCCGATCATGCTGTTTCCACTCATCAGAGAGTGACAGACGGATCTGGATCCGGATGCCTTTAACAGTAGATAAATGATAACCAATTTGTGAACTTGTAAACCACTGTTGTTCAAAACGTACCCACACAAATGTAGATGGGGCTAGATTGATTGGCTTGAACGAAGAATACGCATTTCAATACATTTTTAGCCAATCAAACTCCACAAACGGTTTCGTGCTGTATGCACTCATCCGGATGCCTTGAAGGAGTGGAGAAACGGTAAAAAAGTTGTGAACTTGTAAATCATTGTTGTATAATGGCTGGTATGACAGAATTTTACAAATCCGTGTTGCTGTTGTGTTGATCCTAGTACTCACACCTTAAAGTGTGATCAACTCATATTATCATGCAATTTTGGCTGTGAGATCTGATATATCACGGAATTTATCATTCCCGCAGCAAAATGCAACACGCTCTAGCTTCCTCGCCAAGCGCATTTTGCGGTACTCAATATGTTTTAAGCACTACTCTAGAAATGGGCATGAAGTATATGCAAGTAATTGACTTGATTTGAGCTTGAAATCGGTACACAAGGTCAGGGCCACCGGTTTTTATGTTCGTCAAACAACGCAACTATTTAGATCGATTCGTCAAGTAGAATCATGGATTTTTATAGACATCGAAGACCTCAGAATGATTTTCTTTCTTCCATGGAGCATCAAGATTTAAGATTTATGGTTAAAAAAAGCAAATTGCTGTACAGTATCATAGGATATACGTATAAAAAAATTAAAAAAATCGTTACTTGTATGATCATATCCATGTTCTTCATAGGTGGAGCAAAAATAATCCTCAATGGCAACACAGACTGAGGGAAAAGAATCTTTGAATGGACGGTAGTGCCGTGCGTTAAAAAAATATAGACATCAATAGGTAGGGGCCAACGCAGTAGTTCTCAACATAAGGTTTCGTAACCTTTGTTTAAAGATGTGCTCGTTCGCTGAGGTAACAATATCTGTCGGCAAGCTATTCCACAAGAAGTATACACGAACAGCGAAGAAGTGACGACGACAATTCAATCGTGAGTGTGGGATTTGAAGGGTCAAAGGGTGGCTGCGTGTGGGGACAACGGAACGAAACTTGAAGAGGTGTTTGAGAGGGTGGGATTTCGCGTAGATGATTCGATATGTCAGAGTGAGGTCATGTAGCGTACGTCTGCGCTCGAGGGTGCACAGTCCAAGTCTGGCCAATCGCTGCTCAAAGGGTAAATTATTCAATCCGGTAACCATTTTGGTTGCCTTGTGATCGCTATTTGCTCCATCATCTACGCTACCGACGCAACCCTTTAAGAAAGATTTGAAGCTCGAATCATTTTATACTAGCTTAGTCCATCGAAAATGTAACCGGTGAAAAGGCTTTGAGTTCGTCATCACGAGGGATGGTTTGATCGTTTGATATCATCCATCTTCAAAGAGTCATTTCATGGTATAAACGAGGGGCTGAAGATGTGATGCTGATTGTAAACAACGAATTTATTCCTCTAGTTTATGCATATAAGACCAGTTATTGACACTCTAACGGATGGAGTTTGACCTGCTAATCTGGCTCGTTTAACGGTGATGATAAAGACACCATAGCAAGATTCAAGAATCAAGATTCATGAATTTATGGTATAAAAAGCTCGTATCTGTACAAGACCACAGGACATTCGTATAAGGACTATAACTATATATTCAAAATAAACTGATGCATTAGGAAGCTCCACAGTTTTGTAGTTACAAAAAATGTCATGTATTTTCGCGGTATGATGGAAAAAATATTCTTTTGGATAACGATCATGTTATATAAACGGGATGTAGGGTGGAATTACTATTCATAAATATATCCAATATGTTCCTGAAAAACCATTCACTAGATGATTGTACAACATCTGACGGTAGGGAGTTCCATAAGAAACAAACGCGCACCGAATAGAAGAACCGACGGGAGTTCCGGTGAGAATGTGGAATATCAAATGCCATTGGGTGAGTACGTGTGACATGGCTTAACCGGAGGCGAAATAGATGCCTCTGAGGGTTAATCATTTTCTAAGTTGGGATTAGATCAAATCGAACCCGTCTGCGAAGCAGTGTATCCAAATTAAGATGCACAAGTCGATTCTCATATGGTAGGCTGCGGTGGTCCGAGGTTGTATGAGAATGGGAAATCTTTGCCTATTTGCAGCATTTTACACTTTCGGAAGTTGAATGGAAGTTTGTTTCGCTCCGACCAGCTGTTCAATATATCCAAATCGCAAGTTAGTCGTTGAACGGGTCTGTTTAACGTATTACCTGACACTTGACAAGCTCAGAACTCTTGAATTCTTATGGTAGGAAAAGCCGTATGGTGAACAGAAACCAAAGCATGACGTGGTATATGGAATAAAAACGTGAAACCCGCCAAGTCTTAATAAGGACAGTCACATAGCGCATGGTTCGTCATGTATTCAGTGAGCTTTGTAATGAAAACCACAACCGATTTCGACAGTATGCTTTATTCAGTTGAAAAAATTACGACGAATATCCAAGTTGCGCTTGTACGCTACTGTTTTAAGCGCATTCGGATCCTGATCCTAGTGTCCCTACCTGATGAGTGCAAACAGCAAGAAACCGGTTGTATGGTGCGTGTGTGTGATTGAAATGCATGCAAATGAGCTGTTTTGTACAAGATCATTGGTTCAAACACAGTCTACATGAGCATGCGCTCATGTGATTGAACAGGTTGGTCGCACCAACCTTATTCAACAGTGGCATACAAGCGCTACTTGTTTACCATTCGTCCACTTTTTCAAGCGCATGCGGATCCTGATCCTACTGTCCCTACCTGATGATTGCAAACAGCACGAAACCGGTCGTGGGGTGTGTGTGATTAAAATGCATGTAAATGAGGTTTTTTGTTCTGATTATCTTTTTCGTTAGACCCAATCCAGACAGTCTTTATTATAAAATGTGTCCCAATGCTGTCCCGACTCGAGGTTACACAACACCAAGACAACATGATCTTTTAATGTGGTAGTCTAGGCGAGAGTTCATATACTAAACTGAAAGTTGTCATGATAAAATTTCCCAAATCGCATCATTTTATATTGTACAGAATTATAGTGTAACACATTTTTCGGGAACCTACGGTATAACGTTCACATACCCCGTGGTAATGTCCTTCAGTTTCCAAGTTGCCAAACGCGCTTCCATATTATAATATCAACGCCAAGCAGTATCAATTTACACCAGATATCCTCTACTAGATTATTCATATACACCAAGAACGGAAGAGGTCCAAGTATTGTCAACGTAAACTGGACGTGTCTCTCAGTAAGATAGTCCCTTATCCAATTCAGCAAGACTACCTTTATTCAATCATCTTTTAGCAGTTTCATTAAACGCTAATGGTAGAATCGATCGAAAGCTTTGAAAATATCGATGCAGCACACAGGTACAGCATCACCTTCCTTCAGTGTATTGGCCCAATCCTCCAAAGTTGTAAGAGGGTTAGATAAACAGAAACGATTTCTTCGAAAACGAAGTTGTGCTGCAGTCAACATATTTTGGTCTTCCAGGTTTTCTCATATGCGCTCAGTCAGAATGCGCTCCAATACGGGACGTAACGTTTAATTTTATAGGTTGTTGTATCGGAACATATACCACTTTGTAAAAAGGTTCATCGTAGAAAATAACACAAAAAGACTCGTATGTCTACCTCTCAATAGATCGTCCATAGGATTCGTTTATTTCATCTCTCAACATTGAGTGGGGTTCATCATCCTGAAGCTGTACTAAAGGTAACATTTCATTCAACGGAGAGATGCTAAATTATCGATCGTTGTCAATATCCATTTCAGACCAGTATACGGTAAGGAGTTACGTTGATGACTGTTCCCCAACGGCATTTGAAGGGAGATTATTAAATTAGACCGCGAACCTCTTAACCAGTTTTCCGAATTAGACAATATGTATTTTGGTAAGTTAAACATATGTTTCCCAAACCTTGAAAAATCAATAAGCTTGGCTTGTACAAGGTAAATGACGTCCGTTCACGAATAGTATTCTGAATGATCTATCGAACATGTAAACAAATCGATTGGGTTATATGTTTGGGACTGATCGTGTATTCATAATGCAAAGAAATTTGAGTGCAATCGGTTAGAGTAGTTTTGGGGTAACGTTTCACTTCTGACACAGAAGCTTCGTCAGACCAAGGGTGATAGCCAGGACAGGGAACATGATTAAGTAGTAGTCAACCCACCACCACTTATTTGACATTACCGCTAAACGGCCTATAGTACGCCTACAGTGTGTCACGTCTCGTGGGAATGGCCAGGATCAGTGATCGATTTTCCACACAGTGTATATCCACGTCAATCTAATACAAGTGAACACGGTCAAGATCAGTTGACACAGCTGCCCACATACGTAAAAGTACATAACTAACGGGGATAAGGTTATTTTTGCAGAAAAACAAAAATCTAATTAACTAGTAGGTATAAGGTGAATAAAACCATTTACTTTCGCATCAGTGCCGAGCGCCAGATTGTGGAGATTTCTGCCCCATCCACCTTATTGAACGCCAGTCGACCTGCCTTGACAATTTCGACCGCCTCAGCATGTAGGCGTTCGCTATACGGTTTAATACCGCATCTCAATATTGCCACATTGTCTAGATCTACGCTGTGGCCCGTATCTAAAACGTGCTCCGCCAAGGCGGAATCACGAATAAAGGATTGATATTCCCTCGTATACTCTAACCGATTGCACTCAAATTTCATTTTGCGTTATCCCATTGCATGTAACGAAACGTTCAGTAGTTTCGCCAAGTTACAGTATTATTTACTGTTATCCAAGGTTAATCCTGTTTTACTGATCTTACTATCCCCGCACGATGTATGCAATCAGCACGAAACCGGTCGTGGCTGTGTGCGATGGAAAAAAAGATGAAAGAAGCGAATTTACTTATTCAAATTAACCCTACACACGTCAAACAATTGTTTTCTTTTTTCTTTTAGAAATGGTTCAGTCACATTCCGAATAGGCACAGCGCGGGGCCCTCTCCATTTCTCAAGTTGATTTTACATGAAATATTGCCTCGAACCGTTAAAAAAGTAAGTATACAATAAATGTACGAACTGAATACATTTCGTCTTGTTACCACGTGATAGCTTTTATTATTATTTTGAGTTGCTATTATTATTATTATTATTATTATTATATCAATTTATTGAAAGCCCATAAAAGTGACAATAATAAACTCTGATTTCAGTTTCGTCACATAGTTCACGTGACCGCGCCCATTAGAGCGGTGCATTCACGGTCTTTAGACTGTTTGCCGGTTCGAAGGTCATCAGATTGGGCCAATCAGAGCGCCGCATTCATGGCCAGTAGACCGCGTTGTCTGTTTGAAGGTCATTTGTCTATTTGAATGGTACAGATCACGTGGTATGACAATAATCAATGACAGATGACCTCGTCAATTCGGACACTCGAGGTTAATCAGAAACTTTGTTCCTTCAGGAAGGGGATTATCGACCTAAATGCTAAACGTATTGACCAATAGTTGAAACAAGAATGCTTCTGTTTTGGGTAATATATATTCGAAAACATATATAAATACATACAAACACATACATACATACATACATTCAAACATACATACATACATACATACTACATACATACATACATACATACACACATACATACATACATACATACATACATACATACATACATACATACATACATACATACATACATACATACATACATACATACAGCCATACATACACACATACATGCATACATACATGCATACATATCTACATACATACATACATACATACATACATACATACATACATACA
>JACCGJ010004980.1:0-14429 GCA_013407085.1 Atriophallophorus winterbourni | reverse complement strand
CTATTAATACGGAGAAGCTGGTTCTGTCACGTACTGCAAATATCAAATTGTCCTTTTATCGACGCACCATCCCGAGTTACGCAAGACTCAACCTTAGCCGGACCGCAATACGCCGCATAAAGATGAAGGCCTTGATTCTATCTTTCGGGCTGCTATCGCCGCGATGAAATTTCGCGTTTGTTTGCAGCAGTTAAACGCCTAAAAACCGTGTAGTGTGGCGTTGTTGCCTTCTGTATGGTCAAGCTTGAGCACCTGAGAGAAAAAGCTTGTCATCAAACATGCAAATTGAAGTCGGAAGCCACTTGTCTCTCTAATTGAACGCGTCAAGTATATACATGTGACAGATGCGTAGGATACTCCGTTCACTTTGTATGCTGTATATCCTTATGACCAGATGCAGCTTACAAAGATGTGCTCTTCTTCATAAAAAATAATACCATCTGTTGCCTGATAGTCAAGCTTCGATACTCAATACCGATGTGGCGCTGTTTTGATAACGATGATCACAATTGACAAGATAGTAAGACCTGACAAAGAAAAAGTATTGTATTGGAAAAAGAATGATCACAGTTATTTACAGCCGAGAAAGGGATTGCACAACAGGTTTAACAAGTGCCAGAAATCCGGTGTGACGAAAAGCTGGAGCGAAGTGACAGCACGTTCCACCTCAATCACGTCGTTGTGTAGATAGGAATGCTGGGGAATAAACCAATGTATAGTAGCAGCAAAAACAAATGCTACGATCAAGTTGAATAGCCATTAAAATGGGTTTTACTAATAGCGATCCGATGGGATTGAGTAAACGAATGCTACCGCAGCTAGGCGATGCAAAATGCTTACAATCCCGTTTAACACGTGCGTATGAACAGCTGAGGTGGCCACGATGTTTGGTATGAAAGCACAAGCCTGATCTAGGCAAAGCGCCGCAGAGTCACAGACCGCACGGGGGCTAAGATACTGTCAGGTTGCCTAGGCACGATGTTTAAGAACAAATGTAAAAGAATGAAGCAATCACAATAGACGAACTAGGGAGAGGTCGGCATAAAACCGAGAAAGGATATACCAGAGCCAATGGAAGAGGGTTAAGTGAAAAAGTAGACAAAGAAAGCAACAGTCAAGTGGATGAATTTGATACAACAGCAGGCAGCCTCCACTATTAGGATGTCTATATTGGCTGGCACTCAGGGAGTCATGCGAACGTGGAGCTAAATCTAACATGGAACACGTGAGCTGAGATTCCGCCAGGCAGTTTTAAATTTCGGTATAAAGCTGTCCCTGATGGTGACGATTGTAAAAGCACCGAGGAGGGCAGTTGCAGCTTTGTCGAGAGGATTTATTTTAGTACGGTGCACAAGAAAGTCACGACAAAATCACGAATTCAAGTTTGGGATGGGAGATATTTTATTCCCAAACACTTGAACACGGAATTACCCACATGGCGAATGAAAATATGGATAGAGAAACGAATAAGAGAAGCATTACCTTTAGTGTGTTTAGCTATCAGGAGGGATGCTATTGGTTTACTAAGGAAAAATTAATATCAACGGGGAAAAGCTAGTCAACGCACAACTATCCGAAAGATCGATAACCGGCTAATTAGAACGTCCTGAGTGAAATAGAAATCACAGTGAGTAAAAACAGTCAAAATACCAAACTAGGGAGTGGTTGCCAGTCCAAAGTGTTTCCGTGCCGACGAAAAACAGTCCATTAGCTAGGGGAACTACTCTTGAAAGTGAGCAATAATGGCTGCATCGTCGGCAAACAGCAGATCACGGATTAGCACATCCGTGGCATTTGCTTTGTGCTCTCAAGCGGTTCAGGTTGAAAAGCCTGCCATCACATTGCGTGCGTAGGTAAATGCCTTCTGTTCCGGTGCAAAAAGCGTACTTCACAAGCAGAGTTGGAACAAACACCTGTGTTGACGCCTCGGCAAATTTCAAAAGCTTTTGAGCTGCAACCGTTAAAATCGACTTAGCCTAAGTGGAAAGAAATAACTAGTTTCAGCTGTAATGGATGGCAGCCTAGAAGATAAAGAGCATTTTGTAAACATCCTCCCTGCTGACGTAATCGGATTCCTTCGTTCAGTCAATAATAACAGCGTATAATGGCATACGCTGTTCCTGACATTAAGGAGATTAAGTTTACGGTTGATATTATCTTGCAAAAGCTACAATGAGATTCGGAGTATACTCTGTCAGCTCTATCTCTCGGATGCACGGATGTGCAATCATGCGGTATTTCTGTACTGTGTGGCTAAAATTGATTGGCCACCGGTAGTGAGCTGCATGCTGAAACACGCTGGAGTCTCTCTACCATTTCTATTTCTTTTGTCATATCCGTCTAGACCTGGGCAACCTGACAGTATCTCAGCACACGTGCAATCTCTGACTGTGCGGCACTTTGCCTGGATCAGACTTGTGCTTTCATGCCATACCATACCATCTCTATATATAAACAGGTTAGAAATAATTTATAGGGTCATTTGCTTTGAACGTTTCTCGAGGGTCGGAAATAAGTTTGCGAAACATTTTCATGCGCCAGGATCACAAAGACGATGTAAAATGCAGCACTTGTGCGGTTTTAGGTTGTATGCACATGAAGAAACGTTGAAAATCAGCAATGTCCAAACGGAACATCAATTGGAGTGATACCAAGAGGAAGAGAGTACCACAGGCCGTGTGGCCTTGAGAAAGTTTATCATACTGAGGAATTCAAACGGTAAGGCAGCAAATAATAGACGATTGGAAACGCTTCGAAAGAGATCAACGTCACCTAGCACAATAACGAGGCGTACAAAAAATTGAAAATCCAACAATTCGAAATCAATAAATGTGTAATGAAGCATCCGTTTCTTATAATGGTATCACCATCCTAAGCTTAGAGCAGTATTTAGGTGTGCAATGGATAGGATAAGATTGGATTCGTTTGAGGTTGAAAGCAGGGGGAATAATCTTGCCCATACCACTGGAGAATATTACACTTTCACTCTGTTGCAACAGCGACTAGGTAAGCGAAAAAGCAGTAAAATACTTTGTTAAACTTAGTTAAATCTAGTGCTAAATTGATTGACCACCGGTAGTGAGGTGCATGCTGAAACAGGCTGGAGTCTCAATTCTTTTTCTATTCCCCCCCCCCTCATATCTGTCTAGGCCTGGGCAACCTGACAGTATCTAAGCCCACGAGAAGTCTCTGACTGTGCGGCACTTTGCCTGGATCAGGCTTGTGCTTTCATACAAACCGTCGAACCCCTAGTGTTCGATCGAACCCAGGTTAAGAACCACTGGTCTAGGTCTTAGCCCACGTGCAGTCTGTGACTGTGCGGCACTTTGCCTGAATCAGACTTGTGCTTTCATACCATACCAGTGGTTCGAGAATGTGGGCAAGGAAAGTCTACCGAGGATCACCCATCGAGATGAACACGGCAGGCAAAATGTGACCAACCCAAGCAGATTTAGTTTAAAATAGTAAGCGTTAACCTCACAAATCCAACCCTTTTTACCAAACGTGAACACTCACCACCAATGATTGCAAGCCGAGAAACAACTCTTCGTTCATATTCACAGGAGGGGAAAGGTGTTCGATAGAATACGTATCCAATAGACCACCAGGATCTGTGATGCCTAACAGCTTTCCCGAAGGCTGAAGGGTCAGTAATAAAGCGTGCACATACCACCGTCAGCAACAGCAGGCAAACTCGCAAAATTTCCACAGCACACCAGATTTCACGATCATCATCACTCATTAAATGTTTCCCTCCTAAAAATCAATACAATCCAAATGTTCTTACTGTTCGAATCCAACAGGGCGTGTAGCTTTGTGCAAGTCGACAACGAACCTGGCAAATCGTCTACACGGAAGAGAACAGCTTCAAAACATACAACACTTACGCATGTTAAGTTGGCATGATAACATTTTATGAAGAATCGAAAGCTGATGTGACGGGTCGTCGGACAAGTAATCACGTGCTCGCTTCAAATGCACAAGCGCTTCGCCAAACCGTCGATGTCTCTAGAACATAATTAATTAATCATGCTTACCATGAGAGCATCCGATAAGTAGATGCAAAAATTTACACGCATCGTATCACATTCAGTATCCTCGATGCACTGCGAAATCCAATCAATGGAAAAGAAAAACAACAACAAACCGTAGTGGCTTTTAGGATAGACTGTGTTGCGCAGTCTAAATTTTGTCCAAAACTGACAGCGTTAATCGAATCAAGCTCATCTTCCGCTCTGATGAAATAGCGTGCAGAGGTAAACAAACTGGAGACCTCCGCTTTGGTGTTCTTGGAAGATGCTTCGCATCTGCACGTAAAAAATGTGATATTACAGTCCCTTGGTCGGGCTTTTAAATATATGGTATGATATGAAAGCACAAGCTTGATCCAGGCAAAGTGCCGCACAGTCATAGATTGCACGTGGGCTAGAATACTGTCAGGTTGCCCAGGCAGAGACAGATATATGAGAAAGGAAATAGAAATAAAAGCAGTCAGACTCCACCGTGTTTCAGCATGAACTTCACTACCGTTGGTCAATCAATTTAACACGATGCTGGCCGCACAGCACATAAGTACTGCTTTTAAATATGCAGAATATTCAATGTGACGGTGGTTGTTGAGCTGTATTTGTGTATTTCGAAATGTGCAATGGTTCGCAACGGTTCTTATGAAGCCTGGCGTCTGTCAGAACCTAGTTTACACATTGAGAGAACATTTTCGCACACTTTGAAGATGTGCAGAAGTCTCCATGTATGAAATCACAAGACTCGAACCAGAAAAAGTACGACACAGTCAGGTGCCGAGGTCTTGATATAAGGGAAATGGCAATCGCAGATATGGTTTGAACCGATGATAATATGGTCACCAATACCGTGAAGATGGTACTACCAAGACAAGTTCGAGTCAAGCAGGCATAATAAATTTTATAGACATTTCGAAAGACTTGCTACTTACGAGTAGTCAGAAATAATTATTTGTTTAGAGTAAGTGAACGCAATCCTGCGCAAGGTCCAAAAATTATAATCTTTGTCCAAAACAGTGAGTTAATTGCGATTGATACTGTGAATATGAATAACTGCCTCGACGTTAGCCCAAACATCAAACAGACTTGAAGACTCTCTGCGAACACTGGTATTTACGCGTTAAACTGAGCAAGAAAGAAGATGGCATCAAGGATATCGCGTACACCGATCTACACCAACAGGGGGAAAACGCAATACAGCTCAGAAATCATTTAGTTGAGCTACTTGAGTAGAACAAGAGGAGTCACTAAATGCACAGTCGTCTAACGGTAACATCAAACTGTTGAGCATGTGTGAATATCAAGCGGATGAAAAGAAGAAGGAAATGATTTTATTCGTGAACGAGGTAGATGACCATAAATTAAATCACAAGCTTGTGTACTCACAAAATGCCGAAAAGTCATTGAGTGTATGTAGACTGAGATACTGTAAGGTTTCGCTGAGTAAACTAGATATATATAAATCATATACCGCCTAGTTAGGGACCGCGGTTGGCCTCTTTCGGTTATCAAAAGCGAATGCCGGTTTCGTGCTCGCCCCCCAAGCATTTCAAAATGACTAAACAGTCCGATTCGGACTACATGTGGTTGAAAAAATTGACTAAAAGCAACAGGGCGACAGCATATTCTAACATGAAGCTACTGGTGACGAGGAAAATGTTGCCATGCAGTACAACATCACTGTTAAACTGCGCATGCGCACATGACAATGAATGAGGTCTAAGTTATCAGTGTGAGGCTGTGTAAATTAGCGAAAAGGCTACATGCGGAGTAGCACTCAAAACGATCGCGTGACAAGCAACACGAACACACAGGAGAATAAGGGATGTGAAAAGCAAGGCTCCATTGCTTCACAATAAGTTACGCTGATAATGTCATCTATTTTGGGGACGAAACGTCCACAAATTACTATGTAAACTGGACGAGTACCCAATAATGAACAACGGGTAGTCTGTCAGTGATTGTCGTACATTTCAGACATGCGTAAATAACCATTTTAGAATCAGTGTATGTATGAAATCACAAGCCAGGCTTCACTCTCATAGACTGTAAGTTGACTGAAATGTTGTCAGGTTGTCCTGGCATAAACAGATGTAAGAAAGAGAAAATGCGGCTCACTAGCGGTGATAAAAGAGTTTACCTCAGTGTTACTGATGTGTAAATTTCAAAAGTTCAAGCAATCACGTGTACTAAACTTATGCGTCAGAGGTCAGAACAGTGATTGGATACAATATTTTACTTGACGATTCTATAAAATGGAAACGATATCAATGGAAAAGGTGACGGAACCAATGTTCAAAGTAACACGTTCGGTTATTAGTCCAACTTGTGAGTAATAGATACAGAAAACGGAATAGAACTTAGAAGCTCATTTGCAAACATTTCCATCACGCACACCCCGCGACCGGTTTCCTGGTGTTTGCACTCATTAGATATGGACAGTAGGATCAGGATCCACATGCGCTTGAAACAGTGGAAGAATGGTAAACAAGTTGCGCTTTTATGCCACCGTTGGAATAGAACTTAGTTTGATTGTTCACAGATTAAATTCTACAATCCACACGGGCTGCACTTTTCACGATTTTGAATTTTACACGGCTGTAATATCCGAATCTATTGAGGCAACTTCAAATGGGCAGAGATGCCTAATATCCCTTCTGATTGATCCATTGGTTGGTCGAACGTGAACTGTTCTCACTAAACCGTCAAACCCCTTCTCGATCTCATCCACAATACCTTTTCGATATTGACCTTCAGGAACATTTGATTCAACCAGCAACATTAAATCACCAGTGCGGATATCTGGGCACGTACTATGTCAACGGCTAGTGGATTGAAGTGTAGGCAGGTACTTACGAATCCATTGCTTCCAGAAAGTATCAGCAAGATGTTGAGCAGTTCGCCACAGTCGGTTCAACCTGGTAGTGTTGATGAAATCAGAAACACCCTTTGATTGATCGCCACGCAGCAACAGCAATTTGTTTGGAGTATACTGGTCGACAGGATTATCTGTTTGTCTTACTAGGGGGCGATCGATGAGGATTGTTTCAACTTCAGCCAAGGTTATTTAAAGTAACTCGTCCGACACAATTTGTTCTTCCAACATGGCAGTCAAAATCCGTCTTACATAGTGGATAATCATTTCCCAGGCCCAGCCTCAATGGCTAACCTTAGGAGGATTGAAGATCTAATCACAATGTCCATCTGATAATGAGGTTTTTATTCGATCTATGTTCCAGGCTTCATGCATAGCGTCCTTGAAGTTGGACGTGTTATCGCTATAAAGAACCTTCGGACGGACACTCCTGGCAATAAATCTGTTGAATGCATACAGAAGTGAATCCGTATCGACAGTAGCTGCCGCTTGGATGTGAACCGCTCTTGTACTGAAACAGGTAGATATGCAACTATTAGGCTTCTCGACACCCCTGCTACACCTAAAGAAAAATGGGCTGAAATGATCGATACCCGAAAGCGAGAAGCTTCAATATGCAGGCGATCAGCTGGTAATTGAGCCATTTTCTGTTGATCAGGTAGCGAAAACCATTTTTGGTGGTGAAGAAAATCATGATCAACACTCTTTATCGCTCTTTTTGATGAGATGACCAAGTAATTTTATCGAGCAATGTATGTATGAAAACACAAGCCTGATCCAGGCAAAGTGCCGCACAGTCGAGGACTGCACGTGGGCTAAGATACTGTCAGGTTGCCCAGGCCTAGACAGATATTGGAAAGGAAAATAGCAATGGCGGTGGTATATTTCTGATTAGGAAATCGAACGCGTTGACCGGATAGACTGAATGAGTTGCACGGATTTGCACATCATAGATCACCAGCAAGGCAAAATCCGTGCTATCTTATTGAAGTTATACGGGACAGTGTGTATGCATGTACAAGATCGCAGGTCTAATTCAGGCAGTTTCACGCTGTGGGCTAAGTTAAAATGTCAAATTTCCCACACCTAGAGAGATATGAGAATGAAAACGGAAACGATGGCCAGACCCCAGCGTGCTTACGAATTCAATTCACCACCGATTGTAAATCGATTTAGCACGGTGTTAGGTGCACACCACAGAAGTAGCGCACAATTGCTGCACGGATGTGCAATCTTGCAGTACTTTGTGCCACAGGTAGTGAGTTGCAAGCTGAAACACGCTGGAGGCTCACTACCATCTTTATTCTTTATTTCTTATATCTGTCTCGGCATGGACAACCTGACAGTATCTTAGCCCACGTGCAGTCTCTGACTGTGCGGCACTTTGCCTGGATCAGGCTTGTGCTCTCATACCATACCGCACAATTGCACATCTGTGCAACGGTATAGCTAATAAGGATATTGTGATTGCATACAGGTAAGTATGGATTAAATTACAAATAAGTAATTAAGGAATACCGAACAAACGTCGACTGTATGTGGTTTGAGACAGTGACAGTTAAGCATTCGGTACGCACTACCGGTGCAATGCTGTCTGTGATGATGATGATGGTTTGAGACAATGGCAGGTTGCCAGGGTCTAAGCAGATAAGTAAAAGGGTGATGATATCGGTGATAATGCAACATGATCTCGGTTTTAGTTTATTACCATAAATGATCGATTTGGAGGTTTAAAGAAGAGTGAAATTGTGCGTTGTTTGTTTCCGCTATCAAATACACGTGGTATGGAATTATGATTTCAAACATGGCTAGCTGAGATGCATGAATGATCAGCTGACAATCTCGAAACTTTTGAAAGCTTTGACTACAAAATACCTCTAGTGGGTTGGATGTTTCATATTCGAAATAGGTATTACCTTTGACTCCAGAACTTTGCGTTGTTGGAAGAGCGTTACGGTGTATCTTTCTAACACATGACATCCAGTGGGCTTAGTAACAAGATTCACAGATAAATAGAGTTGTCAGAAAAGTATGTCACAGTACAGATTCTCGTCGTAAAAGCTATTATCAATGCTTTACAGCCGAACTACCCTAACACATGACATAAATCGCCAAGCAGCAGGAGATTGGTTATTTGAGCAAAAGGTGACACAGAAACAAATTTTTGATTAGAAGCTATGTGAATCGACATACTTAGCTTTTCCTCGTAAAAACAAAGCAGCTAAATCCGAACAGCCTTGAGTTGCGAGGGTTTTGGAAGCGAAAGCTGCGGCAATGAATGCAATTTTCCTTACCAAAGTCTTCGGTTGCGTTCAATCTACTGGCCTTTTTGAAAATTTTTCTGAAATGAAAGGTAAACAAACGAACAAGACGAACTTTTTAGATTCCGTGCTAAGTGATTTATAGATATTAGCATAATCTACACCCTCGTCCATTGTCAAGCGGTAAGTAAATGCTTTGGTGAATTCTGAAAAATAAACAAATCAGTGAGCTGTGTTAAAATCGGAAACATAAAGAATGAGAATCGGTCTAAAATACTGAAAATCGTCAGGCTAAACGTATAAATTCGCATATTACCAAAGGGTAGCAAGCGAAAATTCGCAAAGTTGTGTATCAGATAATCATATGCCAAAAAGAATCATGCTTAAACCTAACTCCTCATCATAGTCGAATGTAAAATGCTTGCAGATGGTACGCGAAATGAGAGCTACGAAACCATAGTGCTCGGTTTGATGTGAAATGTATGTGCAAAACCGAATTTCAACACCCTACAAAACATTCGGTTACATGGTGTTTAATTGATGGCAGAACGGTGAATGAGATCGATTACATACTAATTTGCGCCTGCTGGTGGTCTCCAGTATGGTATGGTATGAAATCAAAAGCCTGATCCAGGCAAAGTGCCGCACAGTCAGAGACTGCACGTGGGCTAACATACTGTCAGGTTGCCCAGGCCTATCAGGTTGCCCAAGCTGGTTGCAGTACTGGACTGTATGTCCAAGTGAGGGTGTTTGAAGTCCAAACTCAAACGTTCAAATCGTTTTGTCACTTTGATAAAGGTGCCAAATGATTTTCGAAATCTTGGTTTCGGTTCCGCCACCACCGTAGTTAAAAACCGCTAGACAGCATATACAGAAAATGGGAGGTTTTGCAATGAATAAAATTGAACATACGAGTGAAACCGGGAAGGAAAAGTGATTTCTGAAACTCTATGCATCACCATCATCATCAGAGACAGCATTACACCATGAAAAAGTAAAATTATAAAAGATGAGGAAGGGTGGGACGTAAATAGCAATGGATTTTATAGAAGAGTAAGCACAAAAAACTGGGATGAGGTGCCAACACCTCGAATGAAACATGCATTCAATCAAGTTTCGTGAACGAGTAGAACTACATCAGTACGACAGCTTCCATGCGGCTTTCACTGACATGCATCATAACAGGCTTTGCGCGTCACTTTACTTGATAACATACATGGTACAGCAAACATTCCAAGAATATGCTCAGTGCAACACCTCCATTTAACACGGTTTCGGGACATATCCTGAAGTGTGATTAACCATTGTGATATCTGATCGCGGAGACCCCAACCTAGGAGACGCGCTGCGCCGACTTTGGAAAGGCTACTAGTAAGGGTTTTTAGCTGCCTATGCCACGTGACGGTTTGTTAACCACGAGATTTACGACAATCCGGATGTGGCGTCGCAAAAAGAATCCGTTTCGAAGTAGGTGGTCCGACATCTGTAAAATGTGACCGAACCAGCGTAACCTATGCAGGTTGATCTGCTTCCTCTACATTCAACATTATAATGGAAGAGCTTAATTCATGGAGGCATCGTATGCGATTTCAAAGCCTAAATCTAGAATTCTGGGTTGTCAAATACATAAAGACGACTGAATGTGTTCTTCACGTAAGGTCCAGTTTAGCCTATAGCCACTAAATCCAGACGCTACACTTTTGTTGATGAGCGATTCATCAGATCGGAGATTGAACAATCGTTGAAAGAAGGTATAATTGAGCTATCTTCTTCACCATGGCGGGCTTAGGTTTTAGTTACTACCAGCGAACGTCACAAAAAGCCGTTATTTATTTATTATAGCCATACAATTAACAGGTTCACACACACTGATGCTTGCCCTTTGCCGAAGATCGGCCAACTATTTGAAAATGTCGCTGTTCCCAATATATTTCAGTACTCTAGATCTGCGGAGTGCATATCACCAAATACCCATACGTGACGAGGATAAACCATTCACCGCATTCGAAGCTGCCGGCAAACTCTATCCATTCTGTCGAATTCCATTTGGTATGACCAACGGAGTCGCGTGCTTCCAGCGGATCATCGATGAACTAATAATAAAAGAAAAACTATCTGGCACGTTCGCATACATCGACAATGTCATCATCTGTGGTCGAGATAAAGACGATCACGACAGAAACCTATGCAACTTTTTTTTAAAAATGCAGAAACGTATGAAATAACGTTCAATGATACGAAGAGTATAATTTCCGTGAGTTCTATCAAAATTCTCGGTTACGAGGTGTCCAAAAGTATCATGAAACCGGACCGATACCGTCTGGCCCCTCTAAGAGCATTACCACCACCAATCGATCTTAAAACTCAACAACGAGCATTTGGCATGTTTGCCTATTACTCCTATTGGATACCCCGGTTTTCAGACACTATATATCCACTGATCCATAACCGAGTTTTCCCTCTTCCTGAATCTCTGCTTACTGCATTCAAACGGTTAAAAAGCCGTCTCGAGAATGCCTTGCTAATCACAATCGATCATGCGGTTCCATTGACAGTAGAAACTGATGCATCTAACGTCGCGATCGCCGCAACGCTTAATCAGAATGGTATACCAGTAGCTTTCTTCTCACGAACGTTGAATAACAGTGAGCAACAACACTCGGCTATCGAGAAAGAGGTGTGTGCAATCGTTGAGGCTGTCAGGAAATAGAAGCATTATCCTATAAACCACCCATTTAGACTAGTGACAGACCAGCGTTCCGTCTCTTTTATGTATGACAATAGATAGCGTGGTAAAATTAAAAAAGATAAGATTTAACATTGGCGTTTAGAGCTGTAACAATACCAAAATGATGTGATTTACCGACCAGGGCGACAGATTGCGTGATGAGAAATTGACATTATCATTGGTCGACACCAGGTAGACAGAATCAAGCAGCTGCGCACTTTCACGCGCCGTATGTGGTTTTGTGGAACCATTAACAAAACTGCGTCAGCTACATGAGAACTTATGCCACTCGGGCGTCACCCGCTTCATGCACTTCATTGGAGAGCGAAACTTGCTTTACTCTTTGGATGAGGTCCATAAAATAACTGCTGATTGTTCTGTCTGTTGTGAAATAAAGACTCAATACTTCAAACCTAAAGGCGCCCAGTTGATAAAGGTTACCCAGCCTTTGAAAGACTCTCGATACTCCCGATTTCAAAGAGCCACTACCATCAACAAGCCGGAACCGTTTCTTGCTAATAATCATCGACTGAATACATACCAACACAAATGGTTTGTATAGATTGGTGCCAGATAGCCGCCCAGTTTCAGCAAATTATTTTGCGTTCCAGCGTTCGGGTAGCAAAGTAGCAAAACCGAAGAGCAACCCAGATAAGCGCCGATAGAATAACTCCGCAACTGCGGATATTTCAATCAAGAACGCTGGTAGAATATATAGGGGATGAATCTTGGCTAAGTTGTGATGCAGCAAACGAAAGCCTCGCTTCGTATGTGCTCAACGCTTCTGCATTAAGAACCTCTACGCCACAACCTTCCAGCGACGTAGATTCTCCACACAGCACTAATTTGGACATACCAAAAAACTTGGTAATACCTCGGGTTTTGCGCCCGTGGGTTGTCCGAAATTAGGCGGGGTACATCGAAATGCTGTGAGCATACTATACACAAATGCTTGCAGCGTGCGTAGTAAATGGCTTGAATTAATACAGAAAGCCTCCAAAAGTAAATCTAGGATCCTAGGTATATCAGAGACCTGGCTTCAAGATGCAGACATTATTCCAGTTGATCTTCTTCCGACATATACAGCCATCAGATCGGATAGGCCAGATGGTAGACGCGGAGGAGGAGCTATAATACTACTACTACATGGTATTAAATACCAAGACTCTGGCATCAAAATGGCCACCTTCGGCATCCAGCTGGTCTCGACAATCGTCACAGACGGTAAGCTCTCTTTTGCGTTAGGCTGCTTATAGAAGGCACTCGGCGCTTCTGAGGAGGACCGGGAACTTAGGGAACTTCTCACCAGGTTGCTCAAAACTGCCCCACGAGTCTATTTAATAGTTGACTTCAACTTACCGGGTATTGACTGGGACACTCAGACAACCTCTGATAGAATTTCCCAGGTATATCTCGATTGGATATACTCCAGTGCGCTTCATCAGCACGTAAGTGAGAAAACTAGGTACAGAGATGGACATTCACTATCTACACTGGACCTACTTTTGTCTAAAGGTCCTAAAGATGTCCAAAACCTCTCTTACGACTCACCTTTAGGGAAAAGTGACCATGTCACCATAATATTCCAGGCGATTCTCTGTTTTCATAAGCCACCAGTCAAATACAGGCGTAATCTAAATCGAGTTGACTGAAATGCTGTGCGGCTTTCCGCTTTACGATGTGACTGGTTCTCTGAAACCAATGACATCGAAAGTAAATGGTCGGTTATTAAGCGCAATATTTTAAGTCTTCAAGACCTTTACTGTCCTTTTCGACCTATACGGCTAAAGAACAAGCCACCTTGGTGGACTCCTGCGGTGCGACGCAACATTATTAGGCGCGATAGACATTGGCGGAGATACACAGCCTTGCCAACCTATAGAAATCAGTCGTGCTATAAGGCTTCGAGGAACAACACAGTTAAGCTACAACGGAAGCTCAAGCGATGCTACGAAACTTACCTGGCGAAATCTGCTAAAAATACCCTAAGAAGTATTATAGTTATGTTCAGTCTAAGGGTAAGACAAGGGAGCACATAGGTACCCTAATATTAGACAATGGCCAGAAAGCCAATTCTGATCCCGAAAAGGCAGCAGCTTTGTTGGATTATTTTCGAAGCGTACATATAATGGATGGCGGGGATGCGATTCACTCAGTCCCAACTCTTAATAGGGAAATGGGTGCCTCACTAAGCGAAGTAGTTTTTTGCACGGATGATGTCGCACGTGTCCTAAAGAATCTAGACGGAAATAAATCCGCCGGACCTGACGATGTGCATCCTAAAATTGTAAAGGAAATATCTACGGTACTAGCAGAGCCTCTATGTGAGTTATATAACGAATCGTTCTGCAAAGGCATCCTACCAGATGACTGGAAGAAAGCCATTGTCGTACCCATTCCAAAGGGAGGTTGTGCAAACATAGTTAAGAATTTCCGACCGGTAAGCTTGACTAGTGTTTTATGTAAAACCTTGGAGAGACTTATCAGGGATCGATTGTGCAGCCACATCGTGCACAATTCATCATTAAGCACGGTTCAACATG